>PVJX010007646.1:0-69882 GCA_004027295.1 Dolichotis patagonum
AGTTCAACACACATGAAGGTATGGACAGCTGTTTTGAGGAGAATGCGAGACATTATGACAGCCATTCACGGCTTCCCTAATGTCTGGTCTTGAAGACCTGAAATGCCCTCCTCGTCCTGCTCAGATCAATTCCATACTAGGTTGTTTCATGTGAATTCCCTATATGTGACAATATGGACAACTATTTGGAAGAAAACAAGAGTCAAAATGATAGAAAGTGAATATCTCCAATTGTCTAGCTTTGAAATTTATGTCTTACATTGCTCTCTTGTGATCCACTTTGCTCTGTTTTGTTGTATTTAATTTTACCCTATTGATATAATTGCATGTATATTGGAGTGGGTAAGATGGATGACCATATTGTTGTTTTTGACAGATCGTGGAGCAGGGCTGTTAACAGTCTCACTGTTTGAATGTCTACTTTACATGCTTTAACTTTGTAATTTAAACAACTATTTCCAAGAAGTCAGTATGTGATTAGTCAAGTAATAATTTGTTAGGTTTTATTGTTGTACTTTTCCTTTTTTCCTTGGAATACTGTATGGTTGCTACCCTTTATTCTGTTTTATTTTGTTTTGTTTTTTCCTCTTTAAATAAAATTATAAAAAAAATAAAAATAAATAAAAAAAGAGAATAACTTCACTCCAAGCTCTTCTTGACCTGATGGTCTGTGTCGAGAAGTCTGCCATGATCTTGATGGGTTTTCCTTTATAGGTGATCTGTTTCTTTTCTCTGATGGCTTTTAATATTCTGTTCTTATATTGAATTTCTGGGATCTTGATTATGATGAGTCTAGGTGTAGCTCTGTTTTGGTTGTAGGTGGCTGGAATTCTGTATGCTTCGTACATCTGCATATCATTTCCTTTTTCTATGTGTGGGAAATTTTCCTTGATGATTTCTATGAATAGCCTTTGCAATTCCTCTGTTTTGACTCCTGCTTCTTCATTCACATGCTTTATTCTTAAGTTATAGATCGTCTTGTCATCCTCTAGCCTTCCAATTGTTACTGCCTGCTCTCTTGTTATTTTTAAGAGGTCTTCCCTTTCATGTTACACATTGCAAGCCTGTGTTCAATTTTTGATAGTCTATCTTTGGTTTCTTTCAAGCAGTTTTGCCAGTTTTCTATGGAGTCTTTAGTTTTCTGATAATCTCTTTGAATTTGCTTGATGAATTCTAAGTTTTTCTTCTTTTCTTCATTAAATGTTTCTCTCCTTTTGTGTTCCTCCATTCTTTTGTCTGTGTCTTTTGAGAGGTGCCCAGCCTTTCTTTTATTAATCTACTTATCTCTTGTTTAATTTGAATTAATATTTAAGTTTTGATCCCACTTACGACATCCTGAAGATATCTCTTTATGTCTGCTACCACTGTGTTTGATGTTGCATGTTTGCTGCCCTCAATCTCTTTTGTATTTACCTCTCCTGGATCAATGTCCTCAAGGTTGGGGGCTGGGGTTTTTTTCTTATTTTTCTCTCTCTTGTCATGTTTTTGGTTCCTTCTATACAACTGTACAGTATAATTCCCAGCCCCTTTGCTTGTTGGTTAAGGCTTCTGTGGAGCATGAGGCTAGGGACTTCTGCCCTCTGCCGGTCGCTATCAGAGAGTGAAGTTCAAGCACGCACAGTGTGCGCTGGCTCCTCTCCTCCAGGCCAGTCAACCTTT
Organism: Dolichotis patagonum; assembly: GCA_004027295.1. Lineage (NCBI taxonomy): Eukaryota > Metazoa > Chordata > Mammalia > Rodentia > Caviidae > Dolichotis > Dolichotis patagonum. Next base: position 1,660 of record PVJX010007646.1, read on the forward strand.
GCCGGCTTTCACTGCATCAGTGTGCGGTTGTGCTCAGAGAATTAGTTTGTAGCAACCCACTGGGTCCCGGCCAGGGGCACGGCCCAATCCAAGCAGTTTCCACCAGTCCACTCGGCGAAGGGAGCAAGCAACTGAAGCCACTTCCTTATGGAATTAGGCTGTCCTGCCCAAATCCAACATGCCTTCCAGTCGGTTTCCCTTTTTCCGTGAGAGGGTCTAATGCCCATCACTCACCACGTGTTGATGCCAGTCCCTGAGATCTGCTCAGCTCCCAGACCTCCGACTTAATGCGGCTGCGGTGCAAATTCATGGTGCCTCTGGGTGGGTAGTGTGCAGGGCCGGGTCCGGGCGCGCCACATGCAGGGATGTTCAGCTCCATGCTCCGGCCGCTCAAGCCAGTGGCATCAGTGCAGTTCGGTCATCAGGTTGCTCTCGGGCAGGAATTCAGGTGGCCTGAGGAGGGCGCGGTGCTTGCTGATCTTAGCTTCACTAATGGTAGCCACAGGACCTCATATTTGAGCAGTTTTTTAAACTTTAGTTTCTTCCTGGGTTGAGAGAGTCCATCTCTCTCTGTTTGGGTCTGTCCAGGGTGTTGAATTGTGGCATTTAAGCTGTCTCTTTCAGAGAGGATCTCTCTCCTGCTACCTTCCGGTCTGCCATCTTTGGAAACTCCATCAGTTGATTTCTTGATAGCAGCTATTCTTGTAGGAGTGAGATGATATCTCAATGTTGTTTTAATTTGCATTTCTCGAATGACCAGTGATGGTGAACATTTCTTCATGTATTTATTTGCCATTTGTATCTCTTTATCTGAGAACTGTGTGTTCATCTCAGATGCCCATTTTTGGAGAGGGTCTTTGAATTTGGGGGGCTTGGTGTTTTTCAGTTCTTTATATGTTCTTGATAGAAGTCCTTTGTCTGAGGGGTTGCTGGCTGAAAATTTTTCCCCATTCTGTGGATTTTCTTTTCACTGTGTTGGTGATTTCTTTTGAAGTACAGAAGCTTTTCAGTAATATGAGATCCCGGTTGTTGATTCTCTGAAGCGTTTCCCGTGCAGTTTGCGTTTTGTTCATGAATTCTCTGCCTACCCCTATGTCTCCCAGACTTCTACCTACCTTATCTTCTAGTAGATTTAGTGTTTCTGTTTTAATGTTTAGGTGGAGACACATTTTAAAAGCTAGACATATTTTGAAGTATGGTACGACTCAAAAGTAAGAGTATATGCCTTTATGTAAGGCATTTAGAGATTTCCTTTGTACTTGTGATTCACACTGATTTGCCAAGTTTGTGTTAATGGTTGAAGATTATTTTTAATTGAATAAGAATAAATTCTCTTTCAAAAGGACACTCAAAGACCTGAAACTTCAAAGACTGAGCTCCGCGTTGCAGCCAGCGCCTCTGTTCAGCCCAGGAGACTCACTCTTGTTAGACTTGAGAAAGTGAGTTAAAGGTGTGGAGTGTCCAAGATCAGAGACCAGGTGACTGACTGAGGCATCACCTTCTTGCCGTCAACAATTGTCACTTTTCTTTAACTTCTACTTTCATGGGCTGAGGCACTATAAAAATCATCAATCAAATATTAAAAACTAAATTGATCTTTCCAGTAGAATTTAGAATAATTAGGATTTACATTGCTATTTTTGGTTATCCTTGGTAATTATACTGTGACCATGCAAAAGCAAGCAGAAACACTGAAATGACATCCAGGATTTAGAGGCAGATTTATTTTACACTGATGGACACTGATCAGGATCATTCCCAAATTATCAGGCCCTGAAAGCCCAGGCAGGGAAGATTTTATGGGGTTGAAAGGGGAAGTAGAGAGGCAGAGTACTTGCCTGCCTTTGATTGGTTCTTGCAATATGCATCACAGTCATCAGCTATGCATCACAGTGACCAGTTGTTTCTAGGAGACAGAAGTCACAGGAACTTGTAATGGGAACTGTTACCTGGGCAATTAACAGACTGGCTAGGGGAGAATTTTCTGCTACAATCAAGCATACCTTGATCATGAGGCTCAGAACCAATAGGGCTGGGTGATAACTCAGTTGTAGAGCACTTGCCTAGCATGTGTAAGTCCTGTATTTCCTCCCCAGCACTAGAAACAAATGAAAAGAACAAGGATCAGGATTATTACTCGCACAATCTTGTGGAAAAGATATAATAATAGCCCTATAGAGTGGGAATGAGGAGGGGTTTTCTTGTTCTACTTATGTTTGTCTTTTACAGACTCATGTTCAGAAGATTTTTCTCTAGAGTTCAGACCACTTGAATGAAAGGCCTGAGAGTTTCCAAGTTAAGATCACCATAGTTATCACTTAATGATATTTCCTTTACTTGGTAAAGAATACCCAAGTATGAGCATAACATTGCAGAACATGTTCTTGAAATGTGTTAAGGAGTGAAGTTGTTGATCCTAGAAATCAAATTTTAGCTTCTGTGCACATAACAATGTTCACCAAAATACCAACACCATAGTAATTTCTTGTGTGGTTAGACATTAACTGTCTGTTATCTAGGTACTGCAAACACCTCAGCGGCACTTTGCCTAAAAACTAAAGGAATGTGTTAGCTGCTATTTCTTACTCTATATGATCTATTTTTAAGAAAAATTGTATCTTATTCTATGTATAATATGTTTTACATGTAAGTTTTAATTTTGGGGTTATTTTTGAGAGAGGGTCTTGCTATGTAGCTAACCCACTCTGGTCTTGAACTATGTAGCCCAGTCTGGCCTTGAATTTGTGATTCTCCTGCCTCAGCTTCCCAAGTACTGCAGCTACAGGCTTGTGCCACCACAGTAATTTTTATAAAATAACACATAATTTTCTCCAAGAATATAACATTATTTTTTATAAAAATTAATATGTAGGCTGAGGATGTAGCTCAGCAGTAGAGCCTTGATTAGCATGCACAAGGCTCTGAGTTCAATCACCAGCATTGTTATTAAAAAACTGATTTTGTGAATCAACATGCCTGTCCCACAGTGCTCAGCAATATACCTCAATTTTGTAATTTTAACTCCCTGTAGAAATTGCTTCTTTGAGATATAATTTAATAATTTGCCTTCTCAACTCTTATAGAAATTTTTTATTTGAAGAGCCTATTTTGGGTCATTTGCAAAACATCAAGGTAAAAATGTCCAGTTTGTATCCTAATGTGCCTTAGAGAAAGATTTCCTTGGCTATTTAGCAAAAGGAATTCTCTCTCATATACTATACTTTTTAAAAAGCAAAATGAAAATTTTTTGTTACCATTTTTACATCATTAAAACTGACGATCTTGGTCTTTGCATCTTGCTTTTTCTTTGAGCCAAGAGAGATATATAGGCTACTTTGACAAGCTTAAAGCAGATTCCAAGAGTATCACCAACAGGGTGACCTTTGGATTAATGCCGGAGCCAGAGCTTCTTCATTTCCCTCAGTAAAGCTCAGGAGCCAGCACTGCACATGAAGACTTTGATTTACTTGCTGTTGGTCAGCTGGACCCTGACACACTTCTTGACAACAGAATTTTTTCCTGTGCACATCCCTTTGTGTATGAAGTGCCTCAAAAGGGGTTGATCTTCAGGGCTTTTGCAAATAGGCTTTTAAATTTTTATGTTAGGAATTGAACCCAGGGGCATCACACAGAGGTATCCCTAGCACTCCCCGCCCCCTGCTTTTTTTAAAAAAAATTTGAGGCCAGGTCTTGCTAAGTCACTAAGTCGCTCAGGCTGGTTTGAACTTGCTATCCTCCTGCATCGGCCTCCCAGAGTACTGCGGTTGCAGGTGTGTGACACGTGCCTGGCTCCAAATGGGCTTTCTTGTGTTCTTTTTCATGCTACCTCTAGTCTCAGTGGCTAAGGAACTTCCTCACAGCATGCAGACTGCAATTCTTGCCCATCCTGCTGGGGCCGTAGGCCCGAGTGAAAGATCTAATACACTTTTGTTAAAAAATTATAATTAATTTTAACACAAAATGTACCATCTTGACCATTGTTATGTGCACAATAGCCAGCATGAAGTCTACCTCATTGTGCATCTGGTTTTCTAAAAATGCTTTGTTTTACAGAACAGAAACTCTGTCCCCACTGGGGGTGATGGTCAATTCTGTATGTCAGCATAGCCGGACTACAGTGCCCAGATAGCTGGGTGAACATTATTCTGATGTTCCTGTGAGAATACTTTGGGGGTAAAATTTATATTTAAAGTGGATTTTGAGTAAAGCAAGTTCCCCTGCAGAGTGTGAGTGGGCCTTATCCAATGGGCTGAAGGCATGACTAGAACAAAAAGATGGACCTTCCTGAGCAAAGGAGAAGTTGCCAGCAGACGGTCTTCCAGTCTGGATCTCCGCCTTGGCACCGTACTTTTCCCCAGCTCGGTTATCTCCAGGCTTGACCTGCAACATTGGCCCTTGCCTGGTTCTCCAATTTGCTCTGCAGATTTGGGCTCACAAGCCTCCATGGCTGTGAAGCCAATGCCTGAAAATAAGCTTTTCTCTACACACACAGCTCACTGTTGTTTGTCTTGAGAACCCTGACTCACCTACGCGTTGAGCAAGAGTTACTCCTGAGCCTCTGGCAGCTACCATGCTACTTTCTGTCTTTTGAGTTTGACTGCTATAGTGATTTCATAGTAGAATAATCATATAGTCTTTCTTTTGCTACTGGCTTATTTCACTAAGTATTATGATCTTAAGATTCATGTATAGCATATATCAGGATTTCTTTCCCTTTTTTTCTTTTCTTTTTTTTTTTTTGAGAGGATCTTGCTGTGTAGTTTAGATGATCCTCCTGACTCAGCTTTAGCCTCCAGAGTGCTGGGATTATGGATCTGTACCACCACACCCGGCTCTTCTTTCCCTTTAAGGCTGAGTAATGTTTTGTTCTTTGTATATTCCATTTTGTTTATCTGTTCCTCTGTCAATGGAACAGATTGACTGTTTCACCCATTGTCTCTCGTGAATAAGGTATATGAATATCACTTCATGACCCTGTATTAATTTTGTCTTTTTGGTGTATAACCTAGAGTGAAATTGCTGGATCATGCAGTAATCTTACTGTTAATTTTTTAAGGAACCTTTGTACTGTTTTCCATAGTGGCTACACCATTTTACAGTCTCATCAGCAAGGTGCCAGTTTCTCAATGCTCCACATCTTTGTAACACTTACTCTTTTTTTTATGACAACCATCCTGATTGAGATAGGTGCTATCTCATTGTAATTTCATTTATATTTCCCTAATTACTCATGACCATGAGCATTTTTTTCTTATGCTTGTTGGCCATTTGTGTATCATCTTTTCAGAAAAATTTATTCAATCCTTTGCCAATTTTTATTTGAGGTTGTTTGGGCCTTGTTGTTTGGTGGCAAGAAGTCCTTTGTAGTCTGGATATTAACTCCTCATCAGATATATGACTTGCAGATATTTTCTCCAGTTTTGTAGTTTCCTTTTCACTCTTTTGGTGGACAGAAAGTTTTAATTTTCTTTTTTATTTATTTATTTATTTATTTATTTATTTATTTTTTGGTACCAGGGATCGAACTTGCAACCATGTGCTTGCAAGGCAGGCACTTATGCCGCTGAGCTAAATCCCAGCATAAACTTTTAATTTTCAATAAAATTAGTCCGATTGATCTATTCTCCCTTTTCATGCCTATGCTTTCAATGTCATAACCAGGAAACCACTGCCAATTCCAGTATCATGAAACTTTTCCCTGAAGTTTCCTCTAAGAGTTTTAGGTCATTGTATTAATCTGTTTCCTGCTATTATAATAAAATAACTGAGAGTGGATAATTTTATAATAACAAGAGATTATTTAGCACACAGTTCCAGAGGTTTGAGGTCACGGCACCAGCACCAGCTCTGATGAGATCCTCACGATGATGGCATCACCCTGGTAGCAGTAATATGAGAGGAAGTGATCACAAAGCACAACCAGGAGCTGTGCAAAACTGGGGCGCCATCAGAACTACATTAGCCCTTTGCAAAGGCACTCAATAACGACCTAATGTTCTCCCACTAGGCTCCACCTCTGAATGGTCTCACAACTTCAACGCCACCACATTGAGGACCACACCCCAACACATGAACAGTGAGGGACAAACCACATCTAAGTCATAGCAGTGTTAATCAGGATGCGGCTTATGTAGATGCTATAAACTGAATTGTGTTCCCCCCAACCCATATGTTGTAGGCCTACCCTCCATGTGACTATCTTTGGGTATAAAAACTGTAAGGAGATAATCAAGGTTAAATTAAGCCATAATAATGAAGCCCCAATCTAATAAGACTGGTTCTTTAAAGAAAAGGAGAAGATAGCAGAAACCCACTCTACCCCACTCCATGTGCACTGAGAAGACAGACTATGTGATGTGGTGTGCATATGCCCCCCAAAGTTCATGTGATGGAAATTTATTTTCCCTTCTAGTTATTGGGAGGTATGGCCTTTAAAAGGTGGTTAGGTTTGAGGGCTGTACCTTTACTCGTGGATTAATGCTGGAATTGAGGAAATGAATCATTTACAGCTGGGGAGGGTTCCTGATAAAAAAAGTAAGCGTGTGTCTTTTCTCTGTCTTACGTGCTTGATTACCCTTCTTCCTTGAATCATGTTTGGATGCAAGAAGTTCCTCGTTGCATGAAACACCTCGATCTTAGTCTTTCTATCCTTCAGAATGATGAACCAAATAAATTTTTATTTATAATACCCACACTGTGGTGTTCTATTATAAAAACACAAAACTAAGACACCTTGTAAGGTCATGAAATAGAGGTGGCCATTTGCAAGCAGAAGGAGTCTTCCCCACAAACCAACTCTCTTGGTACCTTGATGATGGACCTATACCATCCCGAACTATGAGAAAATAAATGTCTATTGTAGAAGCTGCCCAATCTGTGGTACTTCATTCTGACTTCCTTGGCAGACCAATACAAAGTGCCCCATGGCATTCTTTTGGATGTGGATAGCTGGGTGTGAAGACTGTCCTTTTCCCATTGGATAGGTTTGGCATCATTGTTAAAGATCACTTGTCCACATGTGTGAAGATTTATTTCTGGGCTCTATATTCTATTCTATTGGTTTGTCTATTTTTATGCCAGTACATCAATTTTGAGTACTGTGTTTTGAAATAAGTTTTAAAATTAGGAAATGTAACACTCCAATTGTGTTCTTACTTAGGACTTTTTGGTTACTCAGAATCCTTCGAGATTCTATATAAATTTTGGGATGAATTTTCTTTTTATTTTATTTTATTATTTTTTTATTTTTTAAATTTTTTAAAATTTTTTTAATTTTTTAAAAAATTTATTTAAAAAGAAAAAAAAAACCAAACCAAAGAAAACAAAATAAAGAGTAGTAACAATACAGAATTCCAACAAAAAAAGGAAAAGAATAACAACAACAAAAAACCACTAAGAAATCATTACTAGATAAATTACATACTGACATCTTGGAAATAGTTGTTCAAATTACAAAATTAAAACATGCAAAGTAGACATTCAAACAGTGAGACTGTTAACAGTTCTGCTCCACGATCTAATAAAAACAGTAATATGGTCATCCATTTTACACACTTAAACATACATGCAATTATAACAAAAGGATAAAATTAAACACAACAAAACAGAACAAAGCAGATCACAAGAAAGCAAAGTAAGAAACATAAATTTCAAAGCTAGATAATCAGAGATACTCACTCTCTATCATATTGACTCTTGTTTTCTTCCAAGTAGTTGTCCATATCTTCACAAGCAGGGAATTCACAGAAAACAACATAGTATGGAACTGATCTGAACAGGACGAGGAAGGCGTTTCAGGTCTTCAAGACCAGACAATTGGGAAGCCAAGAATGGCTGTCATAGTGTGTCTCATTCTCTTCAAAACAGCTGTCCATACCTTCATGTATGTTGAATTTAAACAAAACAAAACAAAACAGGCTAAAATCACTCTGAACAAAGAATGATAGTATTGCTGGATTTTACATCATGACATTACGGAATCAGTACTGGGTACTGTAGTGTCTCTTTTTCTTCAAAGTAGTTGTTCAGTTCATCATGTGTTATATAATTGGTTCTCATAAACTGTTTATAAGCTCTACACATGCATGAATCTCTACATGTATACCTATCCTTTCTGTATTAGAGGGAAAAACAAAGCAAGACAAAACCAATTCCTAGAAAAGCATGAAGCAAAAACGTCATATAAAACCACAATATAAGGTGATCTACAATGGTTACCATGATGTCTCAGCAGTGTATAGCAACATTAATAAAAACAAAGCATTGGAGACATTATAAGACTTCAAAAGCAGGTAATAATCAAACCAGAGTGGGTATCTTAGTGAATCTTGTCATCTTCAGTGTAGTTGCCTATACACTTAGACTTGACACTATCAATCATAACAGATTTGAATAAAATCAGTCAATACAAAACAGCAATGTGACAAACCAGATTCAAATAAGATCAGTCATAATAAGACAGTGTAAGTTATACAGGGCTTCAGATTAAGTTGATAGGAAATTAACGATGATTACTATAATATGTCCTGCTATTTTTGGGATAGCTGACTGTGCTCTCAAGTCTAGTGTAAGTAGACAAACTGGAACAGCATATAATCCATCTAAGCAGAGTGGTGAGAATAATGTAGACTTTAAGTCATGTTACCCTATTAACAATATCCTCTGCCTTCCTTTTTTAGACAATTCCTCCCCTTTCACTCCCATTGGGTGCACTGCTTATTTTGGGTCCCACTAACTCCCTTGGTTTTTAGACTGGGGGAGCAACCTGATATCTAGCAACCTGCTATCCTAACTGGTTCTGAACCTTCAAACTCCTGGGCTTGAGCTCTAGTTGTATTCCTTTACTGATAAAAGTCTCAAGATTTTTCTTCATTATAGATGAGTAGTTCTCTACTGCAAAGAAGTATCCTGTCTTTTCAACCTATTTGCAGGTGCTGGTCGAGTTGCCTCTATTTCTCTCTGGTTTCCTGTCACATAGAGCATTGTTTTCTCATATTTGACTTTCTGTCCATAAACCCTTTTTCAGGTTAATTATGTTTCTTATACATAGCATCTCAATGGACCCTATCTCCTGATCTACTCTGCCTGTGTTTCTTTTTGCTAGTATATCGAGGCCATCTATATTAGAGATTACAACCAATCTTCTCTGCCTCATTTCTGCTATTCTATTTTTATGCCATTGGTTGTCTATTTTTCTTTCATTCCACTGTCTGCCCCATTCATTGAGGCCTCTCTGCCACTGTTCCTGAAATCCTCATATTCTTTTTCTCTCTCTCTAGAATGTCCTTCAGTATTTTTTGTAGGGTTGGATTGGTGGTCACAAATTCCCCCAGACCCTCTTTGTCATGGAAGCATCTTGCTTCTCCATTAGTTTCTAGAGAGAGTTTTGCAAGATACATCAATCTGGGTTGGAGGTTGTTCTCCTTTGTGGCTTGAATTATTTCACTCCAAGCTCTTCTTGATTTGATGGTCTGTGTCGAGAAGTCTGCTGTGATTTTGATGGGTTTTCCTTTATTGGTGATCTGTTTCTTTTCTCTGACAGCTTTTAATATTCTGTTCTTATACTGAATTTCTGGGATCTTGATTATTATGTGTCTTGGTGTAGCTCTGTTTTGGTTGTAGGTGGCTGGAGTTCTGTATGCTTCATATATCTGCATATCATTTCTTTTTGTTATGCTTGGGAAGTTTTCCTTAATAATTTCTGTGAATAGCCTTTGCAATTCCTTTGTTTTGACTCCTGCTTCTTTATTCACATGTTTTATTCATAGGTTATAGATCCTCTCGTCATCTTCTAGCCTTCCTATTGTTACTGCCTGTTCCCTTGTTATTTTTAAGAGATCTTCCCTTTCATGATCACACATTGCTATCCTGTCTTCAAGTTTTGACAGTATATCCTTAGTTTCTTTCAAACAGTTTTGCCAACTTTCAATGGAGTTTTTAGTTTCCTGGTAATCTCTTTGAATCTGCTTCATGAATTCTAGGTTTTCTTTATATTTTCATTGAATATTTCTCTCCTTTTGTGTTTCTCCATTCTTCTGTCTGTGTCCTTTTGAGAGGCTTAGACTTTCTTTTATTAATCTACTTATATCTTGCTTAACTTGAATTACTATTTCAGTTTTGATCTCATTTATGAGGTCCCGAAGAGATCTCTTTATGTCCGCTGACGCCATGTTTGATGTTACATGTTTGCTGCCCTCAATCTCTTTTGTATTTACATCTCCTGGATCAATATTCTCAGGGTTGGGGGCTGGGGCTTTTTCTTATTTCTCTCTGTCATCATGCTTTTGGTTCCTTCCATACAAGTATATAGTGTAATTCCCAGCCCCTTTTCTTGTTGGTTATGGTTCTTCTGGAGCATGAAGCCTAGGGCTTCCTACCCTCTCCAGTCTGCTGTCAGAGACTGAAGTTACACTGGCTCTTCCCCTCCAGGCCAGTCAACCTTCTTGGGCCTTCACTGCATCAGTGTGTGCCACACTTAGGGAATTGGTTTTGGATGACCCACTGGATCCCGGCCAGAGGTGCGGCCCAGGCCAAGCAGATCCCACCAATCTGCTCCATGAGGGGAGCAACCAACTGAAGCCACTTCCTTACCGAGTTAGGGCCGTCCTGCCCGACTCCAACATGTCATCCAGTTGGTCGCCCCTTTTCCGTGGGAGGGTCTTATTCCCAGCACTCACTGCGGTTTGATGCCAGTCCCTCTCTGACTCAGTTCTCTGCTGGGTTCTCTGACCTCTCTGGGATGAATTTTCTATTCCTGCAGAAACAAAAAAGCTTTGAGGATCTTGATAGGTATCGCATTAATTCTATAGATTGCTTCATGTAGTATGGAGAACTTAACAATATGAAGCCTTTCAATTTATGAGTAAGAGATCTATTTCCATTTATTTATGTCTTTGATTTTTATATGTTTCTTTGCTCCTTGATTAAGTTAATTCTAAAAAGAATTGTTTTCTTAATTTTCTTGTACATTGTTAACTATAGGGAAGCACAGCTGTTTTTCCTTTTTTTTTTTTTTTTTTGGTTGTTTTGGATAGTCTCACTGTATTGTTCAAGCCAGCCTTGAACTGACTATGTTGACCAGGTGGATCTCAAACTTACAACAATTGTCTTGCCTCTCCTGCTTGTTGGGATTGCTTCTCTGTTTTATGTTGATTTTGTATCTTTTAATTTTGTTAATTTCATTTATTTCTTCTAACAGTTTTTGGGTGTGTGGAATCTGTGGGGTTTAATGAATCTAAATCATATCTATAAACAGAGATAATTTTACATTTTCCTTCATGATTTGGAGACTTTCTTCCCTTTGCCTGAATGATTGCTCTGGGTAGGAAGGTCAGTACTATGTTAGAAGTACAAACGTGAGCATGCGTACTTTTTTTGTTCATGTTCAAAGAGATCAAGTTTTTTTGTTTGTTTGTTTTTGCTTTTTGGTACCAGAGATTGAACTCATGACCTCAAACTTTCCAGGCAAGTGCTAGAACTGCTGAGCTAAATCCTCAACTAAAAGAGATAAAGCTTAGAATCTTTTACCATTAAGTTTGATATTTGTTAGATTATTCTGGCACAATAGAGAAGCAAAAGTACAAAATGAACAGGTTTATTGAGTTGAGGACATGGAAAGGAGCACAAAACCCATGGCAGCTGGGCCGTCTCCTTTGAATGGAATATGGGGTATGGGACATATGTAACCTTTGACAGGGGATTGTGCTCAGGGAGGGCATTGAAGACGCGTGAGGAGCTGATTGGAACTTTCTTCACATGCACTGGGAAAGGAAAAAGGAAGTTGTAATACGGGAAGGAGGAAGTGACTTCAGGGTAAACATCCCTGATTCAGCCTTCCACTGCCATAATTTCTTGTAACTTGTTCTAGAGCAAAACTCTTTCATTCCCATCTTTTTATTGTTACAAAAAGGGTGAAGTCTCTCTCCTACTACTTCCTGCTGAAAGGGGGCACCATATTGGGGTTCAGGAAGGTTGATGGGATGGAGGTTGATGACCCTGTAGAAGCTGGTACCAGGTGATTCAGCCAGGACAAGGAATTAATCATTGGTGAATGCTCACATCCTAGATTGGAGAAATAAAAAACACAAGGTGTTATGAAGAGGCAGATTACTATCATAATTAAAAGACTCAGGAAAGGTAGAAGAAAAAGTGTCCTTGATCCATATGTGTCATTCCATCAGGGCCATGGTGAGGAAGAAGCTGAAAAATAAGCATGGAGTTGGGAGGGGTGGAGTTCTGAGAGGTAATTATTCTCCCATCTGAAAGGGTAAAATTTAAAAGTGTAGGTAGGACTTGTCCTTGTTTTAGGAGTTGAGCTGGAAAGAATAATAAGCATGAGAAATATAAGGCCTGATGATTGAATCATGTTTGGGAAATTATAGTGTAGGGGTTTAGAGGGCAATGGCTGTATCACTATAAGTGACATGAGATCTTAGACCTATAGGAGTCTCATGCTTAACTAAACAGCTGAGGGTGGAGAGAACTAAGATAGTTATAGTGAAAAAATTAACTAATAGAGTGTAAAGGATCAGGAACCAAACAGTATAACAAAACATGACCTAGCCTGAAAATTGTGGCTGTGGGGCCTTGGTGAGATGGAGACAGGAGAAGGAGAAGAGATGAGCACTCAGAATGTTTAGAGTCAGAAGAGTTAGGGTTAGGAAGGCACCACTTAGCTTGAATAGCTTGATGTGGAACCAGGATGGCAGTCCAGCAACCTTGACCATCATTGAAATTCCAAGGAGGACCAGATAGGGGCCACTCCATTTCAGTTGTAGTCCTGTTGAAAGATCTGAGAAATAAAGGCTGGACCATTATATGACTGAATACTCTGAGGTAGACCAAACCTTGGGATGATTTCCTGTAACAGAAGTTTAGTAACTACATCAGCAGTCTCCCTGGTTGTGGGAAAGGCTTTTATCTATCCTGAAAAAGTACAAACAAAGGTGAGAAGATATTTGAGAGTTTTGTGGCAGGGCATATGTGTAAAATCTATCTGTCAGTCCTGACCAGGGGTGTGTCTGTGAAATTGATGAATAGGAAAGGAAGGGGGTGCTATGTTTCCCTGAGGAGAGGTTTTACTATAGAGATGATGTGTAAATTGTTGAGACCTCAGAGTGTCTGGGTCAGTCTACATAAACACAAAGGAATCCTGACAATCAGGGTGTAGGGGGATGGTGAAAAAAAAAGGCATCTTTAAGGTCTAGGACTATGAAGTGAGTGGTGGTGGGAGGGATATGAGATAACATAGTATAAGTGTTTGGTAGCTGTGGGGAGTTGTTGAAGCTGGAGATTGATCACATGTGTGGGGCTAAAGCAAGACCAGTCTAAAAAAACCAGAAAGAGCAAAATAAACTATGTAAACAAGTTGTTCCAGCACCAAGAAGGCAAGGGGCCCAGGCCTGCCAAGAAATGGGTTGCTAGGCAGAGGGGCTGAAATTGACATCATCTTTCCCAGTATATAAATAAAGGTGCTACAGTGGTTGAGCAGTTCCTTTCTTCCCATCAGGAGGATAAGGGCTCCACCTTACCCAAGCTTTGTCTTTTCTTTATTTTTCTCATACTCTCATTGGTGCTTAACCCCAAGAACCTCAGAAGCTGCATTGGGTTGTGGCAGGTACAATTGGGTGAATTGGGGTAACAGCATCATTGATTACTTTAAGGTCTTGTACCAGACAATAGGATCTATTAAACTTGAGTATCAGGAGAATGGGAGTATTGTAGGGTGAATAGGTAGGTTTAAGAAAACCACTGTCTAAAAGATACTTGTTTATAGGCTTAAGTCCCCATAAATGTTTGCAAGCTATAGGATATTGGGGAATGAAAGGAAAAATTGAAGGATCCCTGAGACGAATTAAAATAGGCATGGCATGGGTAGTGTGGGTGGGGTTGGAGGTATCCCAAATTATGGGATCGACCAGAGAAGAAGTGAGGGGAGGGGATGGCTTTGTGGTGCACTGTGAGGGTGTCTGGAGGATGAGAGCTGTAATCTGTAGGGAGGGAGAAGGTGAAGGAGAAGTTAAGCTTTTGAAGATCTCTACCTAAAAATGGTGTGGGACATGTTGGAATTACTAGATAGCTATGGGAAAAGAAGAGTCTAGAACCTGCTTGGAATAGGCCCTGTCTGCAGGGGCTGTGTAGGTTGGCCATCAACACCCACTACAGAGACTGAGGACTTAATACAATGGCCTGAAACTCAAGAAGAACCCTATGTATGACCTCCACAAGTAAAGAGAATGTCTTACCTAGACCTCCAGTGGGACTTGGGGCTCTGAGAAGGATACCTTAATGGGGGCTCTGAACCGCAAGCCCCATCGGTCTTTAGCAGCAAGTCCAAGTACATCAGCCAGAGATGAATGCAGTGGTGACGAGATCTTCCGTGAGGGCGAGGATTTAGAGGATGGCTTACCTGCTCTCTGGTGGCTAGGACAGTCACTCTTTTTTTCTTTTTTTATCAGTACTGGGGATTGAACTCACTACTGCGTGCTTGCAAGGCAGGTGCTTATGCCGCTGAGCTAAATCCCCGGCCCCGGACAGTCGCTCTTCCAGTGGTCCTTGAGATTGCAGAGAGGGCATTATCTTGCCCAGCGTCCTTTTTGTCGCACTTGAAGCATGGTCTGGGAGGGGCTTGGGCAGCTCCACCTTGTCTTGGTTTACCTGTCTTGAGCTCCAAGTGTCACTGCTAAAACATCAGATTGTTCTTTTTCCTTTTGATTTTTATCTCTTGTTGAAAACATGAAAAGACATATTAAGAAGGTCTGCCTGTGGGGTTTGAGGGCCAAGTTTAGCCTTTTGTCTTAGGATCTAGCCCACAGCAGGAGGTATCTGTCTCCTCCATGGTCATAAGGCATCTGGTTCTCTGTGCTGGCTACTTTGAGGCCCTAGCCCTGTCTGAGTACCTATAATATTTTTAACTGACTTAGCTGCCTGTAGCATTTTTTCTCTGAAGAAGTAACCCAAACTGCCATGAAGGATAATGGGTGGAGACTGATCTGACTTCTTCAGGCTGAAGGGGGTTGAAGTTGTTGAACAACAGTCAGGGATACTCTGCAGAGCTTTTAACTAGTGGCCCTCAGTAGATAGCAGGCATTTTCATCTCGGGCAGGTGTACAGCTTTAAGTCTAAAGGAGACAAGGCAAAGAATCAATTAAGTATGCAGGAGTTAAACAATAGAATCAACAAGGTATTTATGAGTATAATTTTAGTAATGGCTTCCTCTAACGAGGATAAGGATAAGGTCCAGGGAATTTTAGAAACTGACATGTTATTCATTTGTCATACACACATTTAGGTTTTACATTTTTATAAGTGCTGTTATAATGCCTAATGCCATCTAATTTTTGGAAGATGGCCTGTTTTATTAATTTTACCTTTTTATTTAGGAGAGAGATCAGCTCCTAAATAAATGGTGTCATTTAAGGCCAGTTGAGTATAGTTAATTGTGGCCGCAATATGCATCATATAACTTTTTTCTGGAAAAGATCTGGCAGAGCCCAGTAAAAGGAGACTAAAAAGGGTTTAGTATATTTGTTATGATGCCTTGGGGTTTGGCACCTTTTAGGCAAGAATAAACTTTAATCAAAGCATGCATAATCAAAGTATAAAGCATGTATAACCAAAGCATGAGCAGTAGGGCTGACAGTTAAGTTTAGAAACTACTTTTAGGTTATAGCAATTCCTTTTGTTGATGGACATTACATAAATTTTTGTTTAAAAATTATCATTTGACTGATGACCTCATGTTGATTTGATTTGAATCTTTTGGCTGGAGCACAAGAAAAAGGCAGATGTCTGGATCTGAAAGAAAATATTTATCATCATAAACAATCCCAATATTATATTTGAAGGCATGAATATATCATCAGATCAGCAACAATGAATTGTCTTAGTTGAGGTGTCTCCCATAAGGCTATGGAGATTACTGGGGCCTCCAATTAATGAACAAGAGCTGGTTAAAGTTACCAGGTGGCCACTTTCTTATTCATCAGTTGATGATCCCTGTCCAATGTCTCCTCATCCCAAGGGATTTTGTTTAACCAGTTTTAGCATTATATTGACCAGCTGGCAACCTAGGTGGAAGCATGTTTTTTAAATCTACAACCCAAATAAACTTGGACTAAATGGCCTGAAAATGCAAAAGAAAAAGGAAAAAAGATGTTGAACTTAAATAAAAAGGAACATCTATTTACAGACCAGACAAATGGATAAACATGGACAATCATATATATATATATATATACTGACAGACATCATATATATATACTGACAAACATCTTACAAACTCAGAGTGCACTCAAATATATTTGACCAATTTGAACTATAATAAATAGACTAGTGTGAACCTTTTTGTAGATCAATTGAGATCTTCTGAAATAAGAATAGCAGAAAAGGAACCTAATTTATGTTTACTATGAGATAGGTCAGAAAGAAAAAAAAGAACATGGATATGAACTAGTCCCGTGGGATCAGCTTGTTCCTAAAGCAGGAATAGGGACTGAGGCTGAGAAGACCGTGGAGTGGGAGGTGTAGATGGCCATCGAGCAGCCAACTGCCCAGCAGGCATTGGTGGGCAATTACTGAGTGATCAACCACCATGAGACCCGCAACTAGATGCCTGCTGCTGGTCCCATGATGAGGGACTGCAAGATGGCGCACTGTCACGTGGCAGAGGGCCTCAAGATGGTGGCTGTTCTCTACATGAGCTGCAGCAAGGTGGCTGCTGAGAACTATGTGGTCTGCTAGGTGACTAAAATGCACAAGACCAAGTACGGTGAGCCAGTATGGAAAATGGCGATGCAGCAGTAGGGAACAAAAAGAACTGTCTGGTGGAATATATGGCACATGGTGCAGGGGATTGAGAAATTTGAGACTGGGGAGAGAAACTAAGGGAAGGATTAGAGGCCACTGGGGGTGAAGAAGGGGGAGAGGACTGCACAGAGGGTACAGAAACCTCTGGTTGAGAAAGCTGTGGGATTTGGTCTGGGAGATACAGGGGAGGAGCCATAAAGACAGGAGAGGCAACATCTAAGGAGTCTGGTGGGGAGGGAGGGAGAGTTCCTAGTACAGCAGAGCAAGCCAGAAGTATTTGGGCCATCATACAAGACAGAGTGAGAGAAGGACACGTCCTCAAAGTGAAAAAGGCCTAGAAATGAAGAGTTTCTGCCAACTTGCTGCCACTGTGACAAAAGTATAAATAAAATATCTGCTTTGTGGTTTTTAGAGGCCAAGAGCACCAAGGTTATGAACCAGGCACCCCAGAGGTGTGTTTTTTGGGAGACAGGAAATGACCCCCATGACTGAATTATAAGTGAGCTGAGAGAACAACTTGGGACGTAAGAGCTTTAGCTCCCCCCAAGGAACATGGAAGCTGTCCTGGATCACACATATCAAAAGAGGTTGTCACCTGTTTTGAAAGTATGACACAGAAAGTCTCAACAGCCATTCTCATTCCCGTCACTGAAGAGTATGGGGTGGGGTCACAGGGAACAAAATAACAGTTTTGTCTCAGGCTGTACAGCCTAAGGAGCATGAAAACTATTATCTATCCAGGGAAGGCAAGGAGAGGTTTTCTGACGCAAGCTTGCGAATTTTAGGAAGGGAAACAGAAAACCCTGGACAGCAGCTCACCTGTGATGAGTGAGGAAGGTTGCTGTTGCATGCAGATTAGTGACAACAAGTAAACAGTCCCCCAGGAAAAAATAGGTTCATAGGCAGGGTAGCTCGAACTGGGAGTGGCTCCCAGGAGCTAACACACTCTGCCATCCGAGTCTAAAGGCACCATAATGTTAGATTATTCTGGCACAATAGAGAAGCAGAAGTACAAAATGAACAGGTTTATTGAGTTGAGGATGTGGAAAGGAGCACACAACCTATGGCGGCTGGACCGTCTCCTTTGAATGGAATATGGGGTATGGGACATATGTAACCTTTGACAGGGGATGGTGCTCAGGGCAGGCATTGATGACGTGCGAGGAGCTGATTGGAACTTTCTTCACATGCACTGGGAAAGGAAAAGGAAGATGTAATAAGGTAAGAAGGAAGTGACCTCAGGTAAACATCCCTGATTCAGCCTTCTACTGCCGTAATGTCCTGTAACTTATTCTGGGCAAAACTCTTTCAATATTTACTGTGGAATTTTCAAAAATGACTTTTATTATGTTGCATTTTTCTTTGTTCTTAGTTTGTTGAGTTTCTTTTTAACCATAAGAGGTTTTAATTTTTCTAAATGATTTTCTTGTATCAACAGATACAATCATGTGTACTTTCCCTCATTGTATTAGTGTGGCATTTGATGATGGTTGACTTTTGTTTTATATTTTCTTTAAACCAGGTCTTCATGTATACTAGGTAAGCATTTTCCCACTGACCATACCCTCAACCCTACTTCAGGCTGGACTTGAACTCATTATGTAAACTCAGGCTGGGCTTGAATTTGTGGCAATCCTCCTGCCTCAGCCTCCTGAGTGCTAGGATTATGGGTGTGTACCATCATGCCAGGCCCAACCCTGATTTTTGCATATTCATCCTCATCTTTTACTTCAGTACTAAAACACGGTTAGTTACAGAGTATAATATGCTTTTATTTGTTCTTTTGACAAAAAGATCAAGTAATGTGGTTCTTCTTTTGCCTTGTTTTTTAGTGAACTCAAGATAAATTTATTTCATTATTTGATGACTAACTCATCCCAATGTTTGTGCATACTGCTTGTGTTATAATTGGTCTTCTACAAGCGTGTTGCATGTTTTCTCTTGAAAGTTTCACTTCCAAAATCAAAAGATACCTTGTTCTTTGTTGAAGTCATTCAGTTTATAAATCATATCTAAATATTATAGCGTTGATAGTGATACATACATATATCTCTTCTTACAACTCAGAGAGCCTCTTGCATGAGTATTTTCTTCATTTTCCAAAGTTCACTGTATAAATTAATAAAGCAATGCCTTGTTTTTAAGTTAGGAGAAAGATATTAGTCATTCTTTGGATGAGCTAATTTTTTTTCAGATGTTGTTGGTACATTTCAGATATGCATAATGATCACGTTCATCGTAGAGAATTTGTACCTGTGCAGGATATAACCTGTTTCTTTTGAATGAGCTCATTTTTGAAATGAGACTTTGACTTTGTTTCTACTGTTTAATTTCCACTTTGAGTGATAGAGGAAAATAAATTCATATTAGAGAAGAGTTATGAAGCCAATTTTATATGTCTAAGTATTTCTCTATTTTTATTGGAACAACCTGATTACAATATCAGAGGAGATGAGCTTCCTCCCTATTAGGAAACTATCTCTTAAAAAAGACCAGCAGAGTGTAACAATGCAACTCAGTAGTAGAACACTTGCCTAGCACACATCAGGAACTAATTCAATCTCCATCATGAAAAAAGCAGTTTAGGAAATTGGAGAAAGTGGCAAATATATGCTTTAACTTAATTATCCCACAGAGAATGTTTCTTGTTTCTTATAAAATAAAGATATGTTATAAGAATTCCCATTTCTACTTATTCAAGTTTTAAGAAAAATAACATCTCAAGTTTACTGGTTTATTATTTGGTGGTAATATTTTTGTGTGTGTTTTAATATTTTTTTTTATTTTAAAGAGGATAAAACCAAGGAAAATAAAACAGAATCAAACCAATAAAAATAAACCAGTATAAGTGATACAGGTCTTTAAAATCTTACAAAATCAGCAATAGTTACCATAATGCCTTTTTTTGTCTTTAAAATAGCTGCAAATACCTTCAGACATAAGTAAATATTGAACAGAATAGAATAAAATAGAAACAATAGAAACAAAACAATGAGTGCAAAAAAGGACTTCAAAACAAGCCAACAGTAAATCCAAAATGGCTACCATACTATGTCTTGCTATTTTTTAAATAGCTTCTCATGCCATCAGATTTAACATAAACAAAACGAGAATCAGCCATGCTGAGACTGGGAGAAGCCACCAAAAAATCAACCAGCCAGCCTTTCTGGTAAGTTGTGCAAACTGCACAGATTCCAGAGAGAGAAAATTCAGATCGCACCTGGGCTGAGGGATTTAGCTCAGTGGTCTAAGCACCCGCTTGGTAAGTGCGAGGTTGTGCTTGATCCCCGGTACCACCAAAAAAATAATAAATAAATAAATAAATAAATAAATAAATAAAAAATAAAACAGCACCTCTAGTGATCTTACCTGCGCATGGGCTGAGAATTAAATTCAGTGTCTGTTCCCTCCTCCCTCTGTTAGCAACGGACTGGTTCAGGGCACAGGCTGAACTGATAACAATGAAGGTACATAAAGCAGCTAAATGCTTGTGTTGTATGGTTGATTTTGCAGGCCTGGGGCCAGCAGTCTGAGTATCTATTGGGAGGATGACAGTATGCAATGTAGCAAATATGGGGGATTTCCTTCTATCTTCTCTTTGAAGTCCAATATTGTTCTGACTGTTTTGATTTGTTCTCACTGTTTTGATTTGTTCTAATTAATTATTTTGCTTTATTTGATATTATGTTTTGATTGGTTTTATTCTGCTTTGTTTTTGGTTTGATTTTGCTATACCTGATGGAATCGACAACTATTATGAAGATAACAAGATATACTATGGTAGCCATTGTTGTTTTCCTAGCATCCTGCTTTGAAGTTGTCTACCAATTTTGCTGCACTGTCTTGATTGGCTTTGTTCTGTCTTGTTTTGTTCGATTTTACTATCTTTAAAATTAAAAATTAAAAAAATAACATAAAACAAAAGAGAATAAAACCCAACCCAACATAACAATGAAAATGATACTGTTTCCAGGAAGGGATCACCTTCCAGTGAGGCCTGGTTCTCTCGCTCCACAGTCTACTCCCCAGCCTACAATATCTACTTATAGTTAATACGAATTTAGTATGACACAAAGACAAAGGATCCAGCCATTTTACTAATGATGTTTATCAAAGCTGAAAATGGTTTTTGCAGGGCCAATAATTCCCTAGTAACGCAAAGTAATCTTTTAGAGGGTTGTTTTTGTTATGAGATAGTAATGCAAGCATGCATTGTGTTGGATTGCTGATAGAGACTTGATCCTAGAAAATATGACTTGATAAACATATAATTCAGGCTGAATTTATATGATATCAAAGCAAGTATTTGTAAGTGCAAAATAGCGTTAAGACCTTACATTGCTCCATAGTGCTACATGATTGAAGTCAGGAGTTTCATTGTTTAGGAGTTGTGTACAAGGAAGTTTATTCAGGTTTTTCTCCCATAAAGTGTACCTCGGTTGTTATGAATCTCACCATTTTGAGAGAGAAGCATTGTTAAATTTAGAAGGAATTTGTAATGTAATGTGCAAACCGACTTGCACACACTTATTTGACTTGGTCAACACATTTGTTGACTCACACAGTGATTTTGTTTGTTTTTTTAAAATTTGAATTAATTGATAATCTTTTCGATGGAAAGATTTCATGCAAAAATCTTAATTTCCAGCTTTTTGAGGAAGAAATTACTGACCTGGGGAGACAGCCCGTGCTCCACAGGGTGACAGTTGTTGGGCTGAGTAGCAGCTGCTGTTTCAGCGGGATCTTGCACTCTCAGACTCTCCTGGGTCTCCACTCCGCCGGGAGATCTGAGAGCTGTGTACACCAGGCAGCAGACATCTCAGTTTCATCCAGAACCACCTAGAGCTTTCTGCAATACCAGAAGAATGCAAGGTTCCTGTCTATAATTCTTGTACTCTGGGAGGCTGAGGAAGGAAGATCCCAATTTGGAGCCCATTTTGTGTAAATTAGAAACGTATCAAGGCCCTGCCTCAAATGTAAAATAAAAATTAAATTAAAAAATCAGGCTGAGCATTTAGCTCAGTGTGAAGGCTCTGGGGTCAACTCCCAGGATGGAGGAAGCAGAGAAAAAGAAAAAAGAGCAAGGCTTGCTCATCTGATTGTTTACTGATTGTGCACCTGCTAACATCATTCATGGTGCTTTGCTTTTTTCTCTTGGAGGAACAGGAAGGAAGAGGAAAGACAATGGCTTTAAATAAATAAAATACAAAAGGATTTTGACAATGTCTGATTTAAACAATGCAGAGGTAAGGTAGCACCTTAAAAGAAAATATTAATACTAATATGATTTTTACTGAGCAACTTAGCTCTGAACTCTTTTTCCCCTGTGAGGAAAATGGAAGAAAAGACACCCAAGAAACATTTCCAAGGAAGCCCTCTGTGGAATAGAAGAGGGAAACAGAAGGCAAAGCTTCACCAGGCAGCTACAGTGGCAGAATTCTTGAGTTAACATAAACAGAAATAGATATGGAAAATGAGGACCATATGGTGAACTGGGTGGTGTGTGTGTGTGTGTGTGTGCACGCGCCTGTGATTGTGTTGACTATGGGAAACATGCAGGTCTTCTAAAGGTTGTGCCTTAATCTCCCACCCAACACACAATCTCAAAAGACAGTTCGTGCAGGATGTAGTGGCACACACCTGTCATCCCAGCACCGGGAAGGCTGAGGCAGGAGGGTTACTACTTCGAGGTGGGCCTAAGCTACACAGTGAAGTGTCTCAAGCACACCGCTCATTTACAGCTCTGCTGGCAGCATGTTTGCTATGATCCTCCTTGGCCAAAGCAGCCATACCTCCAAGTCCAGGGTGTGCCTGAAAGGATGGCATCCACGGGCAGCCAGGGGAAGGTATAATGAGATGTGATTTCTCTACCAAGGCAACTGTTCTGGAACTAATAAATAAAATCTGAGTCAACATCTATTCTGGAAAAATATAGTCATTTATACTTACTAAAATTGAATTTTAATAGTTCTATCATTTCCATTAAAAACTATGCTTTTTTTATATTTATTTGTTTATTGTGCCAAAGATTGAACCCAGGGCCTAGCTCATGCTAAACAGGTATTCTACCACCTAGCAACTCTCCCACCCCAAATGCTTGTTTTTTTAAATGCAGGAAATATAGAAATTTTAAAAAAATTCTTCAAATTTGGTGCACACAATTGTAGAACATGCACACAGACGCCTCCTCCTCGTAGTTCCGATCCACGTGGAAAGGTCTGCAGAGATGGTAGAGGACAGCAGCCGGGATGGAACTGAAATCACTCTTCCACTTGCCTCAAACATTTTTCAATACATCAAACTCTGACTTTCTTCCTAAGTGTTGGAGAACCAGAGTTGGAGAACCCCAGAAAGATGTTAGAAAGATGGGGAAGAGGTAGTCTATATTCATTGAACAAGTTCTCAAGAATGGAATAGAAGAGCGAGGAAGAGGATAATAATAACAACAAAATCCAGCCAGGATGCAGAGGAGAGTGCAGTGTGATCCTCTCCTGGTGCTTTTGAGAGGCAGGCAGTAAAGGCCCCACAGTATTTTTAGGGGCCTATGAAAGCATTTGATTCCTTTAACATTAGAAGAAAAATTAAGAAAGCTTTAGGTCAAGAAAAAAATTTCACTATAGGTTATTATTATTCTTGTATTTATCCTTATGTCAGTGGAATCATCAAATATAAGTTTTACTATCATTTTGTAGTAAAATGTAGTAAAAATAGGGTAGGTCCCTATTAAGGGGGAGGTGCAAAGGGCCCTTGAAGTCACATTGCATTCCTAGATGCAGTGGCACGTCCAGCCTATTCAGATTTATTAAACATTTATTGACACCTGTGATACTATTGTTCAAATTTTACAGCTGGTGACTCTGAAGCCTGGAAGGAAGGGAAGAGAGAGAAGGTGAAGTTGGTCACCGTTTCCAGGAGACCTGATTTTGTTTTTCTTTTATTTAGAGAAAAAAGCAAAACAGAAAAAAGGGTAGAAATAATACAGAATTTTAAAAAACCATAAGAAATCACTAGTTGATACATTACATATTGTTATCTTAGAAGTAGTTGCTCAGGTCACAAAATCAAAGAATAAAAAGTGGACAAACAATGACAGTACAAACCATTCTGTTTGATGAACTAACAAAAACTTAGCAGTATGGTTCTCTATCTTGCACAGTTAAACATACATACAGTTATATCCTTTAGAGCACTTGCTTTCCCTTTCATTGTCTCAATATCTATTATACATTTTGGATCTTATTACTCTTTCAGTTTTTTATTATTATTTTTATACTAGAAAGACAATACGACACTTACAAATGTGAGTCTGACTTATTTCACTCATGAGGATAGGAAGACCTGGTTTTCATTCCAGCTTGCACAAAGTGTGTTGCAAAAGGTGGCAGATATAAAGTAGTGATCCAAATGGGAGGAAAATAGAATAGAGATTTAAAATATAAGAGGCTTGGTTATTGGCTATTTCCTCAGCCAACAAACTTTCTTCCTGAGATGACAATTAGGTTCCCAAACGAGCACTTTCAAGCAGCTTGTCTTAGTTACTTTCTTGTCACTGGGACAAAATACCCATCACCTGCCACTTAAAGGAGGAGAGGTTTAATTTTGGCTCATTGGTTTCAGTCCAAGGTTGACTGACTCAAAGACAGAAATGATATGGCACAGGGGCCTAGGAGAGGACAGCTGTTCACATATGGTGGTCACAGAGCAGAAAAGGACAAGGAAGGAGCCCGGAAGAGAGACATGCACTTCCAGGTCATGACCCCAGGGACCAACCTAGCAGCACCTGTAGCTATTGAATCCATTAGTGAATGAGTCCACTGGTAAGGATAGCACTCCCATGATCCAGTCACCTTCTGAAAGCTCCACTTCTGAGCACATGAGAATTGGAGGGGACACTGTAGATCTAAACCGTGGCACACAAGAGGCATGAAGAAGAGAAAAGAAACAGTGCAGGTGTCCAGCGATAGCCAAGCTCAGACAGCAGATGTTGATGGATATTTCTCTTTCTTTTGCGATTCTGTTCCATAAAGATGGCTAACACACAAGAAAAACAAAGTCAGTGTAAGCACATGGTAGAAAATGAAGGCCTTTAAGTACATGTACTATTAAATACATTTAGTGTTTAACATTGTCGTCGGGTAGTTACTGTATTGAGAAGGCTGCTGCAGTGCAATTTAGCAACGAGTTGAGGTTATCAGCTAATAAAGGTGTGCTTTCTTTAAAAAGTCAGTTTCTCATATAAAGATTGCCAAAAAAAAAGATTGCCTTTGTTTTTTTAAAAAATATAAGAATAGCACACA
Organism: Dolichotis patagonum; assembly: GCA_004027295.1. Taxonomy (NCBI): domain Eukaryota; kingdom Metazoa; phylum Chordata; class Mammalia; order Rodentia; family Caviidae; genus Dolichotis; species Dolichotis patagonum. Next base: position 26,763 of record PVJX010007646.1, read on the forward strand.
TATGTGTGCTGTATGCATGCAACAGAGCAACCTTTCCCTTTTCTCGCTGTATTATCTGTGAGTTAATTTTACTCTGAGCTTGAGGTTCGGCAGGTAGCTCACATGAGTCGTTCAGACGCTAAAAGACATGCTCTCCTGAGCATTGTTCTAGAAGTTGACTCCATCCTTCAGAAGTCTTTATGTTTCTAGACATGGCAGTCTTGGCCTCCCCGATGGCCAGCCGAGGATGTGAGACCTCCCCGTGACTGAGGGAGGAGAGGACAGGACCCCTGGGAGTAAAGACTCAGTCCCTCACCTCCTAGAGCCGAGATGCTGGGGTCTGAGGTGGCAGCTGTCCCAGTGTCTAACTCTCCCCATGTTCATCATCAGATACGATACTCAAAGTTTAATTTGTACCCTAATTATCCCATGATTCACCTCCTGAAGATCTCTGAACGCAGCAACAGGAGTTCGTGTATAATGAACAGGGCAGCGTGTTTTCCTTGTTAGCTGCAGGGGAGGATAATGTACAGGAAAAGGTGATGTAATGATTGTCTCACTTTCATTATTCTCTCCCAAATGAATAACCTTCCACACCAAGGATGAGCTCACTCACTATTAGTGGAATAACATCTGGTGAAGCGAGGGCCCCCAGCTGAACATGCTTGTCTTTTGGGGCTATATTTAACCAGCAGAGGCCCAACGATCATTACATGTAACACATATGCAGCCAAGTTAGGCCGTGAATATCTTTTTAAAGGGTAAGGAAATACTCCTTAAAGTATTTTAGCATGCAAGACTTTTCCTTATGAAGCAAGGCATTAGCTTATTCCAAAAGAAATCCTACGCTATTATTAGAGTGGAATATTTAAGACATGTGACAGATGCCTCAGTCCTATTTGGCTGGGGCTCAGATATTTGTCATAGCTATCTAAGTTTAAATTTCAAATCACAGATAGGAATCTCTCTCCTTCAATTTCTCTTCCCATTCTTAATTTCCAGGCAGGCTTGCCACACTGACAATAGTGAATTTTGCAGTGTAATCTATCTAATAGATTTACAGTAAATGATGAATCATCCTGGTACTTAAATCTAATGAGTAATGCTGTAAGTCAATTTGGTTTTAAAAAATGCAGCATAGCTAAGGTCATCAGTTAAATGTGCTAATACAGAGTAATGTAGATGTTCAGACACATGCACAGGTCACGAAGCCAGAATACTCTGGAATCTGCTGTGCGCCAAAGCCTTTAGGGAGATTGCTCACTTACAACCATGGCATTTAGAGAGGGGGATAAAAATTTCATTCCATCAGGATCAGAGTCACTCTTTTCAGTTTAGGCTGCTCCTCACTGTTCTCTCCACAAAATGTACCAATGGTTTTTATGAAGAGCTAACACACTAATTTCTCATTTAAAAGAGCAAGTTTAAATCTAATGCCTATTAATTGGAGAAAATATGGGAAATTCAGAGAAGCACAAAGAAGAAAATGTAATTCCTCCTGATTTTAACCACCCAGACCTTTTGGCATGTTTTGGTTTTTTTCTTTCTTTTAATTTGAGTGTCTGTAAGCATTTTTTCATACTAACTATTCTTCAATTCCATTCTGCTGCTTTGTGATATTATATCACGTGACTATACCAGAATTTATTAAATCAATTCCTTGTTGGAAATTTAGTGTATTTCTAATTTCTATTGTAAATAATGCTGTGATTAAAAATCTGTGTAGTTAAATCTGCACAATACATGATTATTTCCTTAAGAGAGATTTGCAGAAATAAAACTGCTGAGTCAAAGTGAATGTATGTATTTAAGGGTTTTGATGCCTGTCAAGGGTGCCTTTATGAGGGGATTTCTTTCTTTTTCTTTGCAAATAGTATTTTTAAGATTAGAGATGTTGTCCTGGTCCCTCTGCCTCAGTCTCCTGGTTTCTTATCTCTAAAATAAGAGGGCTGGGACAATGGAGAAATGATGTTTAACTTGCCAAATGAATTCCACTTATTATCTTGTTTAGCTGTACAATAATCCTGTGAGCTAAGTAAAGTGACTTTGTGAGGTTTAGGCAGCCTGTAGGTGGAGGAGCCACAACCTGGTTCTTCTATCTCTAAAGTCCATTCTGTACACCAATAAGCGACAGTTTCTTCTGTAGCTTCTTCTATAGATGACAGTCATTATTCATTCAGTCATTACACTCTATTGTGAATGTCACCATTCTAGGTACTAGGGACTTAGTGGTGCATTAGAAAAATTTCTTGACCTCAGGGACTTCCTAGTGGGGAGACAGAAAATAAGCTTATCATATAATTTCAGGTAGCAATAAATTCTATGGGGAAAGATGAATCAAGGAAGAAGGACAGAAGGTGACAGGATCCTGTTTGAATAGGCTAATGGAGAGTGTCTCTCTGAATGGACCATATGAGTGAAGCTTTCATGGGGACACATGGAAAATGAGCTTTCCAACTGGGGAATCATCAGGACAGACTGTCACAGCCGGGCATGCCTTGTACATTTGGGGAACTGCACAGAGGTCTATGGGCTGGAATGCAGTGAGATTCACGCTGTATCTGAATCAGTACAAGCAATTCTTGGGGTGGAGGAGCTAAAGAACAGACACAGGTGTGCCCTGAACAGTTGACTCACCGGAAATCCTGGGGAAGTTGACCTCACCTCTGTGGTTTTGAGGAGGAAAGATAACCCATCGCCTGAATCTCCTGTTGTTGAATTGGCTTTAGGTAGCTACGCCTTAGGCCACCACACTAAAACTCTAGCCCTCCATGTCCAAGGTGCAAGCATGTTTATGGACTTAAAGAGAGGATTCCAATTCATAGATTGCTTATACATGTGCATTGCTTGCCCTCTCTAGAAGAGGAATCCTGCCTGTTTGCACATATTACTGGGAAATAAAATAGTAAAATAAAAAATAAGCAATTTATTTGATAGAAATTACCATGCAGAATTGGAAAACCACTCCACTTCTAAGTCCAAAAATGATATAGTTATTAATCACACTAGAAGACAAAGATCAAGCCATAGACCAGCTGTTTCCTGATGTCATTGAAATTCTTAAGATCACATGTTCTGTTGCAGGAAGGAATCTAGCTTTCTTTCCATTCTTGCAAATGTGTTTTAAAATTTAATTTAAGATTTAATTAATTTGTTATACATTGAGAATATAAAAGTTTTTCCAGCCTAATATCCAAGAGTATGATAGCAATATCAGTACTTGATGAATACCTGTAGCAGATGCACTGGGTAATATAAACTCTCTCTCTCTCTTTCTCTCTTTATGTACTTCTTTATGTTGTGCTACTGGAGATCAAACCTAGAGCCTTGTGCATGCTAGGGAAAAACTCTATCGTCTCATCCCTGCAATGTTCTTTAGACAGAAGAGAAATGTGCTGAGAACTTTTATTGTCCTAGTATAAGAACACATGAAACTAAGTACAAAAACCTAGTGTGCTTTAGAATTTTCCAGTTTTATGATTCAATTCATTCTAGGTATTCTAATAGGGAGGGGAGATTTTAACAGCTAGAGGCAGAATCTCTGCTAGGGAAATACAAGGTAAGTTGCTAGGAGTAGAAGATTCTCTTACAACTAGGAGGTAGCGGGGAACAAAGATGAGTTGTAACTAAACAGCTCTATAATAAACACAAAGAAGTGGCACAAACTAAGAGGTAGGGGAATGTGGGAGCGTGAGGGGGAGAGAAATGTGGGCCCCCTGAAAATCTTTTAAGATGTAGATTATGTGATGTTCAATTTTATGATCTTTCTATTTCTGTGTCGCAAACCTCACCTTGAGCATCCAAACTCTGTGAATTCTGCACAGACAGTGCGTAGTATGAATGTTGCACACACGTGACCATGAGTCCTCTGGGACCAGAGATGCAGGGCGCAATGATTGGATTAATGTGATAGAGAAGAGGGACAGCATGTTCTATGTGGCAAGATAATCCATCAATTAAACCAATCAGAGGAGGAGGCATTCAGAGCTGGAAATGACCAGCTCTGAATTAGAGTCCCGTGGGAATTTTAAGATGTGGATTTAGGCACTGGCTTTTTTTTTTTTTTTTTTTTTTTTTTTTTTTTTTTTTTTTTTTGTACTGGGAATTGAACTCATGACTTCATTCTTGCCAGGCAAACACTTAAACCACTGAGCTAAATCCCCAGCCCCGTCCCTGGCATTTTTACTGGGATAGATATGAAATGGGAGTTTGAGCCTCTTAAAGAGGCAAGGAGATGCATCTGTTGTCTGAGCCATGAATTAACAATTTGAAAGTACATGAGTCTGGTATAAAATGTAGACACTTGAGTTTGTTCCCCTCTCCATGATACTGCAGACTGAGCCCAGTTCATTTAGCACTGAGCTACATCCCCAGGCTTTTTCTCTGAGACAGTGTCTTACAAGTGTCTTGAACTTGTGACCCTTCTGCCTCAGCCTTCAGCTTCACAGAGTGCTGGGATTACAGGCATGTGCCATCACGTCCAGTGGGCACATGAGGTTTCTCACCTCCTGATGACAAGGATGAATTTCTGGAAGTTACCCAGCTATCTCTGGTCTAGTTATTGCTAGAGAGTTCACCAAATTCTGAATTTCTTTTTCTCATCGAGACAAACTCACTCTATAATTCAAGCTGGCCTTGAACTTCCTGTGTTGTTCAGGCTGACCTCAACTTCCTCTGCCTCAGTCTCCCAAGTGCTAAGATTACAGTTGTGCACCACAATGCACAGATGCCTGGATTTCTTATTTTCTGTATCTCCTAAGAAGTATTTTGTAGGATTGTGTCGGAGTTAATGAGCTGATACATAAATGTTATAGGAATGACAGTCTATTGTGATAGTCCCAAAGGAGATACTTGGAGATATCAGGCTGGGGAATGTTTGTGGAATGTAGTTTCTTGACTCTCCTCAATTCTTCAGAGGAGGCAGATGTGGTCTGTTGTAGTGGCAATCTGTGTGATTGTGCTTACTTCTCTCAGATCAGTGGAAGCCCCCACTAGAGGCTTATTAGAACCTTATAAGACTTCTCACCAACCACCTACACTCACCTAAAGCTCAATAATAATTTTTGTAAAGGTGGAAGAATATAAGTCCTAGCAAATATTATCTCTTGGCTAAGATATGGTTCCAAGTACATTTATTGGTATGCCACCTTATTTTGTTTTATTGACTACAAGTTACCCAATAATTGCTAGATGTCATGTGCGTGAATATATTGCAATTACATTTTGAACACAGGCCTATGGCATATGCAGTATGCCATACATAGGAAGAACTACGGCCCAGCGGAATAGGCCAGGGCCTCCCACAGAGCTTCACCTAACTGGTTGACTAAGCATATACAGAATTTGTGCCATCATACCATCATGTTACAAAATTGTTTCCCCATGAGTCACATTTGGAATACCATGAGCCAAAGGGGGAGTTCCTGATTGCATAGGTAAGATTTGTATTTATTGAAAATAACTTTTTTTGGCTTGCATATCCATGCTCAGGGAAGGTGATTTGTTCTGGAGAGGGTATAATCCCAGAACCATTTTTTCTTTGCAAGAAAAAAAAATCCTACTCAAATCTAGTTTAAGTAAAATTTGAGCTCACTTTGAAAAGTACTAGAACAACTCAGAACTGAAGGATAGTTCTTAGGAACTATGGGAATTTTAAGACCTTCATGGCTGGAACCCGTGCTTGAACACCAATGGCATAGTCTTCTGGCCTCTTATGCATGTTGGCTTCATTCAGGTTTGTTATAAGGAAAGTCATTTTCTTCCTGGGGAAAAGCAGAATTTTCTCTGTCATGGCCTAAAAGCCCCCTAAAAAGAAAGGGGCTTTTCTCATCCAATGTTAGAGTTCAAAAAAATCCTGAGGCAAGCCTCTGAGTATCTAGGCTTCAATCATGCTTCTAAACTTTGGATGAATTCCTAAGGATGAATTCCTAAGACTGCAAAGTGCCATGACTGGTTCAGACTGGTCCTCTTCTGAGGGAAAAGAGTATGGGGTCATTATGCACCAGACTTGTGTATTAGGTTTTATGGTACATCTTTCTCCCTTGCCCTAATGGAATTTTTAAAAAAAATTATCCCCCAAAATATTTTTGTTTTGTTTTATTTTGGTACCGGGGTCAAACTCACAACCTCATGCTTACCAGGAAAGCGCTTGAGCCACTGAGCTAAAACCCCAGCCCTGATGGAAATTATTGAGAGGAGGCACCTGCCCACAAATTCAACCAAGCCCAAATGAACAAAGCTCCTCCTTCATCTTCATGTACCATCAAAGCTCATGGTTCCTTTGCTTGGCAAGATATTGCAGCAGGCCTTGTATCTGAAGCACAGGTAGACTTGTGGAGATGGCCTAGACTTAGGAAAAATGAGCCAAAACTTTTTTTGTACAATCTTATAAAATGCTATTTCTATTGTGGTCAGGAGAATTTAGACAAATAACGTCACAGTTAGAAAAAGTTTGTCTTCTTTAATACAGATTTAGAACATACTTTTTTTTAATGTGGGAAAAATAAAACAAAGTTTCATGAACATGAGTGCACATATATCACTGTGGTATGATGTTTTTTAATTCTTCTGGGAAAACACTCAGAAGGGGAACAGCTGGGTTGAATGGGACCTCCAATCCTAGTTTTTTTGAGGAATCTCCACACTGATTTCCATGGCTGTTGCATTGGTCTGAATGTGTTATCTTTTTAAAGAGTATCGTTTCCACTAGAAAAGGTGTTTAAGTTATGTTTAGCCCAACAACTACCTAGTGAGAAAATTGCCAGAACAATGAAGCTGCAAAGATTTACACTGAACTGATAGAGAAATTGATACTGATACCTTTTGCCTTTGAGGTGTAAAGCCCACTTACCTGTCCTGAGTCTCCTTGTTATAAAGGTCATTTCTGTGGCTACTGAACACTTTAATTATCCAGGCAGGGGCCCTGGCCAGGGGGAGGTTTGCAAGAGAAGTAAAGATTTACATTTGGAGAACTGAAGAGCTAAACACTTTTAAAGAGGAGACTAGGCTTTTAGCAAGAGAACAAGGTTAGGAACTGGAATATTTCCACTCTTGAGGTCACCTGTAAAATGACCTATGGTGCTTTCCTCCTTGCGCCATGAGAACTATCACATTTGTCATTCAATTTTAAGTTTTCTCCCCCTGTAAATTCCCCCTGGTTTTCATCAACACTTTAATTCACTCTGTGATACCCATAGGTTCTATATTGTTATGGAGAATTAAAGAAGAGAAATAAAATGAAATGTCCTTCCATAGAGATTATTATCATACCATGAGAAAAAGAATCTCACATTATACAGGTGGCACCAAGATGAAGAATCAGGACTGAGTTGAGGGCAAGGGACAGGAGTGAGTGACCCCAAAAAGTAGCTACAAAGGAGGGTGGGTCAGGAGCAAATATGAGATATTTTCTCAAATATCTCAGAGGCAGGTAACTTTCAAAGGTTGAGAAATGGGACTTGGGGAAAGACAAACACTGCTTTTATTCTCTGCCAATAATACTTTCTCTTTTTTTTCTTCAGCATTTATTAATTTCTTTCAAAATGACCCAAATGCAATTTTCTGATACAAATATTATAGCATTCATTTAATTCTATCACAAATTTTTGTTAACTTTGTCTGTTATCTCCACTAGACTTCAAAAACAATGACCATGTGCTGTATCCAAGGATGGGATGGTACAAGAGATAGTGCTTTGAATACTTAAGTGCTTAGCAAGTGTTTTTAGGTTGATTTGCAAATAATTTTCTTAATTTATTTCCTTTTCTGCAAGAACCAACTGAGTCTTAGTCTTGTTTGCATTCCAGTTTCTCCTTCTCATAATAATTACATATATAATATTTTATTAACTTTTATTTTCTTGAAATAATACTAAATTGAGAATTTTGTTTGCTAACCTTCTTAAGGACATGAAATCCCAAACATTGCAAGGGTCCAAAGATCAAAGGACGCTGTTTTCGCCTCTAAAGGAAAGAATTACAGTGGGCCATTTATTCCTTAGAAAAGTTTTTGATGCTTTTAGGATGATCTCAACTTCCATTTAAAAAGTTAATCTGTTTTAGGAAGAAAGTAATTGTTGGGTGAAGAGGAGTCAGGTTTTCTTGGCTCGGCCAGAAAGGTCAGCTCCTGAGAAACTGGTACTTTAAAAATTTCCTGTTGATCAACAGGTGCCCAGCCCCAAACTTCTCTCGTCACTGCTGATGCCACTGTCATTACCATAAAGGGAGAATCTCAAAACAAACCTAAACTCTTCATGGTATCAATCTTCTCTGAGAAATTTAATTTTATATTCTAAAATAAATGATGACATCATCATGTTTCAGATGATGAATCTGAAACATAGCCATGATATGAAAAATGCAATTGATAGAATTCAAGATAACATGCACATTATGAGTGCAGCTATTTAAAATATTTATACTCATGGAAGATAATATTGCAAAAATGAAATAGTTGTGTTAGAAGAGAACAGGAAAAAGAAAGAGATTGTATGATTTGGGACAAAAATGAACCTGCTCTAACAGATTCCTGACAATTCAGTGGCTTAAAGGACAAAAATGTTTGTTTTCTTTCACAGGAGTCCAGGACCGGGACAACTCAGTTCCACGTGGCCACCCAAGGACTCAGGCTCTTTCTATGTATTCTCATGTTATTCACTAAGGCACTGGGCATCGTCCTCATCTTCTGGGTTGTTACATAGCTGTGTTCAATCATAGAAGAAATTTATGTGGTACCGTAGGGTCCAAGCTAAGAAGCAGCACCCATTATTTCTGCTTATGCACCTTTGGTGACTATTGCTGTAAAGCTATATTGAAGTGCAATATAACCTTCAACAGAGTAGTTGTACGGGAAATACATTCTTAGTTGAGTATATGCATGGGAATGTAATAGTTCAATGTATGGGAAATACATTCTTTTTGGTCTGCCTTCATGTAATAGTTGAATGTATGGGAAATACATTCTTTTGGGGCTGCCTTATGCACAGACTCAGCAGAGAATGGATTTTGGCTGATAGTTTCTGCTGCCATAGCTGTCCATCATTGAGAATTGTGCTTGCTGATTTACATACGCTGCCTCATTTAATCCAAACAATTCCACATCTAAGATGCCTTTGCTTATAATAGTTACTAAGCATCTGGTCTTTGCATTGCATCTACTGTCTTTTAGCATAATGGTATTCTGAGTATTTCTTATCTTAAAATGTTTTAATGTTGTTATGTAGTACTTCCAAGTTAGAGACTCCGTATTTCATTATCTCTGAAGTTCCTTTTGGCTCCAATAGATCACTTTTTCATTTCCTACAAAATAGAAAACATATGGGCCATTGACTGGAATTGAGGGTGAGACTCAAGGAAATTGTAAACTGAAAATAACTGAAAACTACTGAATCATATATGATGACTTTTACACTCTATGTGGTTTTGTCTCATCATTCATCTCCATCAATGTCTAAAGTACACTTTCTTTTCATGTTAAAAATCTTGAATGATATTATATAAACCTTTGTTGAGATCAGCAGTCATTTACTTTATTAAATATATAGATATGGATTTTGAATATAAATATTATAGAATTAACTATTTTTACCTGGCATCCTTGTTTCTAAACTATATGAACACACTGACACCTATGCCACTTAATAAAACCATAAACTTTATTACTTTTGGATTTCTGCTATTCCCATATGTACCCCATTACTGAGATCTCATCAGATGCTATTAGTTTTACTTCTTTGTTTTTTTTTGTTTGTTTTTTGGTACCAAGGATCAAACTCATAACCTCATACTTAGCAAGCAAACACTTGAGCCGATGAGCTAAATCCCTACCCTCAGTTTTACTTCTTAAATGTGTCTCTTCTCCCTCTTCTCTCTAGGCCCTGTACCTTGGAGTACTATAGCTGATATTCCTTGTTCTGTGTTTATCCATCTGTTCACTGCTGCCATGAAGAATCTGAAGCACAAACCTGATCACATAAGTCACAATTTTTCAGTGACTTCTGCAACACCCTCATACTAGGGACCACATATCATTTGCCTACTGACGTCTCCCCCAAAGCCCCACAGCCCTCCCCATCGGACTCAGATTTCCAAATATGCCACGTGCTGTATGGCTTCCAGGCCCCTGCACACGCTGCTCCCCTTCCTCTGCCTGTCTAGCGTATGTGTCCTCAGTATCTTCAGTGTCAGTGGGAGCGTCTACCTGACCTCCCCAAAAAGTACTCATTGCTGTGGCTGTGGGCTTCCCTAATACTCCGTTTTTAAACAATCTTACCACTTCCTACCTTGTTTTGATTTTCTATTGATTTGTCTATCTCTGTAGCCAAACTGCAGGCCTATTGAAGGTAGAACTAGCGTCTTACTGGTTGAATCTTTGGTGCCTGCAGTAAGTCTGGCAGAAGACAGGCATTCAATAAATATTATTTTAGAGAAAGGAAGCAAAGCTGTAAAGTCTGGATTTGCCATGCAAGTCCTCCGTTTTCTTAGGGGACACGAGGAGGATATCTATTTACCCTGATGTCAGCCTCCACTGAGCCCACTGAGCAAGAAAGCAACCTCTCAGGGCTCTCTGACTAACAGATGATGGAAGCAATTGCTTGTCTTTGCTGCAGGAGCCCATAAATAAATTGAATGAATCATGGTTATGTCCCTGGTTATGGATGCTACAAAAATGGTCTAAGAACTCTGCTTAAACTTATGACAAATTTCAGTGTTGGCTCCTTAAGGTATTTTCTGGCACATTTATTTCCAAGCTCCACACCTGGCAGAGAGATGGTATCATAAAACTGAACATGATTGTGTTGGACAAGTTCACTGTGCTTCTGGTAATAAAAGCACAAAAGCGGCATTTATATTCTCATTGACCTGGTGGTGACTAATGAAGATATATCTGAGACGGGTGTGAGTCTAGGGCAGACTTAGAACCTAAATTTGGCTGCTGAATACATGTCCACTGACCTTTTCAGTATCTGGCAAACTTTATTCTGAAAACAGATTTGATCTTTAAATTACGAGTAGAAAAATTTTAGCCTAGCAGAAGTCCCCACCCATCCTCTACTATTCTTAAATAAGAGAATAATGATCTCTCTTTTACGGATTACAGACTGTCCTCCGAATAGATAGGCTCCAAGTGGAAGATAGTTTTAAATTTTTCGAGGTCCTCACTTAGAAGATACTGTGTCAGAAAGGAATGAGCTCTGTAGTGAATATGCAGAACCTTACACAAATGGGGAGCTTCAGTTTTCCCAGTGTAAATTCAGAGGTAGAAAATGCAGAGGAGTTAAAGCATATCAGAATGGCACCCAGGGCTGTTCAAAGTTGAGTTGTGTCCTCTCCTCCTCCACAAATATGTGCCAGAGTCCTAATCCCTGATCCCTGTGAATGCAATCTCTGGAAAATGAGGTCTTTGCAGGTGTAACCCAGACAGGAAGAAGTCAGTAGGGAAAGCCCTAATGTACCGAGACCACTGTTCTTCTTATTTATTTATTTTTAATTTTTTATTTTAAAGAGAATAAAATCAAGCAAAATAAAACACAATAAAGCCAATTGAAACAAGCCAGTGGAAATGATACAGGACTTCAAAACAAGATAATTGGAAATCAACAATTGTTACCATAATGCTTCTTGTTGTCTTCAGAATAACTGCCCATACCTTCAGACATAGTAAAATTAAACAAAACAGAACAGAGTAGAACCAATAAAAACAAAATGATGAATGCAATAAAAGACTTCAAACAAGATAAGAGTAAATTCAAAATGGCCATCATAATATATTTCACTATCTTTGAAATAGCTGCCCATGTAGTAAAATCGAACAAGACAAAACAGAATAAAACCCAACCCAACAAGACAATGAAAATGATACAGAACTTCAAAACAAGGTGATAGGGAATTAACAATGGCCACCACCTTCAGAAGAAGACCACCCATAGATGCTACATTGTGTATTGTTATCCTCTGAATAGATGATTAGACTACCAGCTTTAGAGCTGCAAAGTCAGTGAAACACTAAACACTACAAGCACTAAATTGTATTTTGCCTCAATAGCTATCATTACAACCTGTGTTTCTCCAGATCAGCCAGTTGCTTACAGTGGAGGTGGGAGGATTGACTCTTCTTGTCTTCCAGCCTGCATGTCGGAAGTGGCTGGCTTCTGGTTCTCCCCACAGCAGCCCACACATGGCACTGACTCTCGGGGGGGGGGGGGCTTGCTTCTTGTTGACTTCTTGTTCTCTTCCCCCACAGTCTGAGAATTGTGCCTACTCATGGGAAAAAGCTGGTGTCTGGCTCTCCTCTGAGACTGGTGTTCTTATAAAAATTAAACTGTAGAGAACCAGGAGAAGATAAACCAGCTGAGCAAGGAAGCAGAGACTGGAGTTATGCTGTGACAAACCAGAGAATACCTGGGACTGGGGAGGATTCTCCCAAAGGCTCTGCAGACAGCATGGCCCTGCCAAAGCTTTATTTGGGACTTCTTTCATCTAGAGCTGTGACAGAATAAATTTCTGTTGACTTGAATCACCCAGGTTTTGGAACTTTGTGATGGCAGCACTGAAGAACTAATGCAGGGATACAGCCAGGGTCTTTTCACTTTTCTGCTTTGTATGGCTCTTTGCCTCATATGGCTGCTCCACTTTTAGCATCTTGTCTAAGATCTGGAGAGAATAGAAAAGCCAAAAGGCATCTGCTGAATGAGTCTATACTCTTTTTTTCTCCTGAAATTTGGCATTTTATTTGAGGGGAGAGTAAAAATAATTTACATTTAGATCTGTGTATCTTCTTTCTTTTTACTTTTAAACAGACTTCATTTTTTAAGAGTAATTTTAGGTTCATAGCAAAATTAGGCAGAAAGTACTGCTTTCCTATATACCCCCTATTCTCATGCATGGTATCTGTAATAGAGACATCCCATGATATCCATGTACTTTTGTTATATTTGGCACAACCCGAAGTCCACAGTTTACATTTGGTGTTGTATATTGTATAGCAAATGTATAATGACATGCATCCACCAAGATAGTAACAAATTGTTTCATTGCCCTAAAAATCTTCTGTACTTCACCTATTCATTCCTCTCACTTCCAACCCCACCCCACTGGTCTTTTTACTGTCTCAATAGTTTTGCCTTTTTCACAATGTCAAACTAGGATCATACAGCATGAAACTTGTTCAGACTAGATTCTTTCACTTAGGATACATGTTAAAGGTTCCTCCGTGTCTTTTCCTGAGCTTGGTAGTGCATCTCTTTTTAGCATTAAAATATTTCATTGTCTGGAGGTACCACAGCAGGTTTATTCATTTACCTACTGAAGGGAATTTTTGTTGTTTCCAAGTTTTTTGCAGTAATAAATAAAACTGTTGTAAACATCTGAGCATAGGTTTTTGTGTGGATATTAGTTTTTGAGTGCATTGGGTAAATATCAAGGAGTGTGATTCCTGGATCATTTAGTGAGAGTGTGTTTAATTTCATAAGAAACTTCTAAAGCATCTTCCAAAGAGTCAGTACCATTTTGTGTTACCAAAACAATGAATGAGAGTTCCGGTTGCTCCATATCTGTGTCAACATTTGCTGTCATCAGGATATTCAATTTTGGATATTGTGACAGATTTCTCATTGTGTTAGTTGGCAATTACCTAATGACATATGATGTTCAACATGTTTATATGCTTCTTTGCCATCTGTACATCATCTTTGATGAGATGTAGATATCTGTGTAGCTCTTTTGTCAAGTTTGCCCATTTTTAAATAAGATTGTTCATTTTCTTACTGTTGAACTTTAGGAAATTTTGTAAATTTTGAACAACAATCCTTTATCAAGTATGTAAGGTCTTTTGCAAATATTTTCTTGTAGTTTGCCTGCTTGTTATCTTGGGAGTCTAGTTTCTTTTAAAAAGCTTTAGTGGAGGTATTATCCAGCAACTTCTCTTTCCATTTCATGATTATATTAAGTTTCTGAAAGTATATTGTTTTAACTGAGCATATTTGTTGGCACACATTAAATCAATCATCTCTTAGAAACAGAGAAATGAAAAATAGATATTGAGTAGTATGTTAGTCTATTTAGGATGTTACAACAAAATTCTAGAAACTGGCTGGTTTATGAACAACAGTAATGTTGCTCATAGTTCTGGAGGATGAGAAGTCCCAGATCATGATCCTGGAAGATTCATCATCTAGAAAGGACCTGTTTTGTGGTACCTAATGGTGCCTTCTTGCTGTGTCTTCACATAGAAGAAGAAGCAAACAAGCTCCCTCAGGCCTCTTTATTAAGGGAACTAATCCCAGTCATGATGGCTCCATTCTCATGACCTCTTTACCTCCAAAGGCCCCACTTTCTAATACCATCACATTAATAACTAAGTATTAATATATACATTTTTGGAGGACACGAAATCATTGAGACTATAGCAATTGTTACCATAGCATTACTAGTATTTAGTATAGAAATTTTTTTACTTAGAGGTCTGTAAATAATTTTATGGTATGGTGATACTAAGAGATCTTAGACTCTAAATCTAGATTTTTATAATCTCATATGCTTTTTTCTCCCTAAAAACTAACAATTGTAGTATCTAAACTCTAAACTAAGGTCAGCCTAATCAAATTCTCTCATTTTATGTGTAAAGACTACTTCTCAGGGCTGGAGGTATTAGCTCAGTGGCAGAGTGCTTGACTGGCATGGTCAAGGCCATGTGTTCAAATCCAAGAACCTCAAAAAGAAAAGAACAAAACCTCACAGAAGTATGTAAATAGTGTAGCTGAGGTTTACAAATTGGGCAATTTGGGGGCAGGAATTTAGCTCAGTGGTATAAGCATCTTCCTGGCAAGTGCGAGGTCGTGAGTTTGATCCCCAGTACCAACCCCCCAAAAAACAGCAAACAAACAAACAAACAAAAACCAAATTGGGCAATAGCAGAAGCTTTGATTCTCACATTTGAGCTTTTGTCATTCTACTTGAGCTTTGGCTGTCCAGTCTGTCTTTAGAAGGTAACATGCAAATAATTTCTTTATCAAGTTAAGTCTGAATATTCAACTAGACACAAAAACTTCACCCAAACAACTAAATGTAGCATCTATTCACTTCACTTTTTATGTTGTCTATCTAAATTGTAGTTGCCAAAAATAAAAGGTTTTCATCTCTTAGGCATAGGAGCAGTGCTCCAAATGACGTAAATTAAGGTAAGAATATTGGCATTCTTCCAGTGAATTAATTGATTCTGTTTTTGTTATTTCACAATTCAGTTCTGAGAGCAAGAAAATGAAAGAATAATAAAAATTCAGCTGACTTTAGGACTCCTTCCCCACCCCCAAAAAGTCAGAAAGTTTATTTACTCATATTTTTCCAAAATGCTATTTGTTAAAGACTTGCAGTTTGCAAGACATCATGCAAGGACATGTTTGATTGATATATACCCTTGAAATTGGTCTCTGAGTGTTGACAGATCAAATGATATTGCGATTTATGTATAAAAATTGCATTGCAAAGTTAATGGAGCTAGGTTGAATGACATTTTGTTTTATATAAAATAAATGTACCTGCATTTATCATTCAGGTGAGCTTTGATGCACTCATCTCATTAATAATAGTTACTCTCACAATATACACAGCAGTCATGTAATAACATTTAATGCACAGGCCAAAGTACCAGCATATGAACCCATCAACTAGGTTAGGAAATAATCTGCTACCCTCAATTAGATGTTGGTTAAAGATTACAGTTCCTTGCAATGCAGTCATTGTGGTTGAACCAATCTGATGATATCTGAATGGAAAAAATCACTTCATAACGAACATACTCTAATGCTCAGAGGTACTGTTCTCTGACTCACTCGAGCTCAGGCTTAGAAGCTGCTGAATTAAGCATTGCCTCAGAATGGCGAGTCATGAGCCAGCCAGCCAGAGATCACAATAGGGAGACTGAAGAGGGCGGTCAGCAGCTTGTCTTGAGACTCCTGCTCTGTACTGTCTTCCAGGGGAGGTTTCTAGTTTTCACTGTGTTCGTTAATAAATAATATGTTTCAGTAAGTTGGCATTTGGAAATCAAAAAAATGAAATCGAGAAAAATCCTTCTCTTATTTCTGTTCCTAGCTCTCCCTTTATTAAAGCTACTGTTATTCATTGTAGTGTCCTATCATGATATCATAATATTTATATATGAATGTATGCATGCATTTTGGTGTTGGGGACTGAATCAAGGGTCTCACACATGCTAAGCAATGATTTACCACTGCGCTACACCCAGTTTATGGTTTATTATGTAAAATTTTTAACATACATAAACATAGAATAATCAACTGAGCGATAATCACCAATTTGTGGTAATTTTTTATTCTATCACTAGACGAGGACAAATCAAACCCAAGACACTATATTTCAAAAATTAGGACCCTTAAAAAACCAACCTTAATCCAGTATCATATCTTTAACAGTAATTAACAGTAACAGGAATTAACAGTAATTCCTTATGAAATGACCTGTTATTAAATGAGTCAATGAGTGTTTGTATTTCTCTAGTTGTCTTTTTCTTTTATTCTTTTTTTTTGGTATCAGGGATCGAACTCAGCACCTTGTGCTTAACAGATAAGTGCTTGAGCCACTGAGGTAAAATCCCCAACCCTTCTCTAATTGTCTTAAAAATTTTTTTACAGTTTGTTTGCCTAAATCAGGATCGAAATATGATCCGTAGATTGCATTTGGTTGTTGTATCACTCAAGTGTATTTTAATTTATTCGGTTCACATTCCCTGAACTTATTGCTAGACCTTTTCACTTTTGGACTTGACTACCAAATATTTTTCATCTTGCCTAGATGAAAATAAATTCATTGGTATCAATGAAAATTGAGAAGAATTTGCTAGGGGATTTAGCTCAGTGGCATAAGTGCCTGCCTTTCAAGCGCGCAGTCGTGAGTTCCATCCCTGGTACCAAAACAAAACAAACAAACAAACAAAAATACATGGAGAAGAATTTGCTAGACGACACAAACCAAGAATTTTGGAGTTATTTTTCCTTCTTTCTTTGCTTCCTTTCTTCTCCTTTATCTTACACCAGTCCATCTCAAATCCTATAGCCTCTTTTATATTTTATTTTATTTTATCTTAAAGAGAAGAAAGCAGTAAAAACGATGTTACAGAATTTCAAAACAAGATAATAGAAAGTTAACAATGGTTAATATATTGCATATTGTTATCTTCAGAGTAGTTGCTGAGATTATAAGACAGACACGCAAAACTGATCAAACAATATAAGCACACACCATTTCTTTTAATAAACTAAAAGAAATTAATAGTAGAGTAAGCAGCCTGCTGCCCTGGAAAGTGACTGTGGTCTGGGGAGATGCGGCCACACCAGGGCAGGGAAACCAGAAGCAAGAGCGTCTCGTGAGATCCGCGCCATGCTGGAACTTAGGGCGCCGAGCCAACCAGTAAGCAGCCTGCTGCCCTGGTAAGTGACTGTGGTCTGGGGAGCCGCAGTCACCCCAGGGCGGGGAAACCAGAAGCAAGAGCGTCTCCTGAACTATCACGCATGTTCAAGTTCCAATGAGACACAATGTGGTAGATAAAACCAATGGTAGTAGAACAGAAAAAGCATGGTAGGACTTCTGAATATGTGTGATAGTTCAAACAATTTTTTTTCTTTTTTATCAAAAATGAGATATTATAGTACCCATTGATCATTTTCTATTATTCGGTTCAGAAAGCCCTGTAATTCTTTCACTCTATGTATGGCTTAATACTATTGTGTTATGTTTGATATTATTGCATTTGAAACTATCCTCAACTATAGCAGCGTAAGAGATATGGTGTTAGATACTGTTGATGTCCAGTTGACTTAATGTAAAGTACTGTGTTGCCTATGTTGTCCTGTTCTGATCTGCTCTGTACTGCCCCCTTTTGTTTTATTCTCTTTCAAATTAAAAAAAAAGAAATAGTATAATTACTTTAGCTAGTTTGTGTGTATATAGCTAACATATATATAGATATATACATTTTTTCTTTTCCCTATCTTTTCTTTTTTCCCCCATCTCAATTGTTCTTTCATTTTGAGCAGTCTTTTCCCCTTTCACAATATGTATTGTACATTTTGAATATTATGAACTCTGAGTTTCTTACACTAGGGAGACAATACAATGCTTACACATGAGCATCTGATTTATTTCTCTAGTTTCATCCATTTATAAAAGCCTTGAGTTTATCCTTCTTTATAGCTGAATAGTTCTCCATTGTATAAAAATACCATACTTTTGTATCCATTCCTTGGTTGATGGGCATTTGGGTTGTTTCCAAGATCTGGCTATTACAAATTGTGCTGCTATAAACATGGGTGCACATATGTCACTGTGGTATGATGTTTTTAATTCTTCTGGGAAAATACTCAGAAAGAGAACAGCTAGATTGAATGGGACCGCCAATTCTAGTTTTTTGAAGCATCTCCACACTAATTTCCAGAGTGTTACACCAGTCTACACTCCAATCAAGAGTAGAGAAGGATTCCTTTTTCCCCATAACCATGTCGACATTTATTATTGGTTGATTTCTTGATAGCAGCTATTCTTTCTCAGTGTTGTTTTAATTTACATCTCTCAAATGACCAGTGATGTTGAACATTTTTTCATATATTTATTTGCTGTTTGTATTTCTTCATCTGAGAAGTATGCATTCATCTCAGATGCCCATTTTTGGATTGAGACTTTGAATTTGAGGGACCTGATTTTTTTCAGTTCTTTATACATTCTAGATTAGAAGTCCTTTGTCTGAAGAATGTTTGGCTAAAATTTTTTCCCACTCTGTGGGGTGTCTTTTCACTCTGTGCAAAAACTTTTTAATAAGATGAGATCCCAGTTGTTGATTTTTTGAAGTATTTCTTGTGCAGTTTGGTTTTTGTTCATAAACATTCTGTCTACATCTATATCTTCAAGATTTCTACTTACTCTTTCTTCCAATAGATTTAGTGTTTCTGTTTTAATATTTACATCTTTGACTCATTTTGACTTTTGTGCATTGTGATAGATATGGATCGAGTTTTAGTCTTTGGCATTTAGAAAGCCAGTTTTTCCAATACCATTTATTAAAGAGGCTATCTTCTTTCAGTGAACATTTTGGTCCCTTTGTTAAAGACAAGGTGGCTGAGTGTGTTTGTAGCTGTATTTGCATCTTCTAGTCAGTTCCACTGATTCTCTGTGGGCTTTTTTGTTTGTTTGTTTGCTAGTACCATGCTGATTTTATCAAGATAGCTTTATACTATAATTTCAAGGCACAGATCGTGATGCCCCCTGCCTTGCCTTTGTTGCCTAGGATTGTGTTGCCTATTCTATGTCTCTTCTGTTTCCAAATGAATTTTAGGAATGTTTTCTCTAGATCTGTGAGGTATGTTCATGGTATATTGATTGGGATTGCATTAAATCTGTATAACAGTTTTGGAAGTATGGTGGCCTCTCTTTCAAAACACTCAGTATCAGCAGGGCATGATGGAACATGCCTGTAATCCCAGCACTCAGGAGACTGAGGCAGTAGGATTTCTGTGAGTTCAAGCTCAGGCAAGGCTACATAGTAAGTTCAAGGCCAGCCAGAAGTACATATTGAAACTCTATCACAAATGAACAAAAACAACAAGCAAGCAAATAAACAGCAGCAGTATCCCCCTAATTTTTAAAAACATTCAGAACCTAATTATTTCTCACCATCTCCACATCTCCTATCTTGGCTTTAGCTACTATCTCTCACTAGGACCTTGGTCATGGCTTCCTAATATTTCTCTCTGGTTCTCCCTTTGCCTTATTTGGAACCAAAGTGAGTCTCATAAAATTCAAGTAAGCTCACATCACTCCTCTACTCAGGACTCTCTTATGGCTTTGTTCTTTGCTGAAAGAAAAGCTAAAATCCTTAGTGGTCCGCAAATCCTTTTATGATCTGTCCCTCCATGTCTTTGATCTAATGCACCAGTCCACATGGATTAGTCACATATCCATCACTATAACCAAGTACCTGAGAATAACAGCTCAGAGGAGGAAAGATTTATTTTAGCTCCTGGTTTCAGAGCTTTCAGACCTGGTTTCAGACCATGGAAAGAGCCATGGTCATCTCTTTCCAGTGCTGTGGAGTGAGTGAGGTTAACCAAAAAAGAGAAAAAGAAATGGCTGTAGTGGAGCAGAGCTGCTCACCTCATGGTATCCAGGAGGCAGAAAGAGGGAAAGAAAGCCAGAGAGGGAGGAGGGTGGGAACAGAATATGACCTTCAAAGCCATGCTCCTATGACCTTCTTCCTCCAACTGGGTCCCACCCTCTGGCAGTTACTCAGCTTTGAACTCATCAGTGTATCCATTCATTGATAAAGTCAGTGCCCTTATGATTCAGTCTCCTCTTCAGGCTCCACCTCTGCACGTTGCTACATTGGGGATCAAACCTTTAAAACATGTGTCTTTGGGGGAACAGTTCATATTTAAACTCTAATAGCACTCGTCCTGGCTCATTCTGCAACCACATTGCCCTCCTCATTTTCCTTAACCTTCCAGCCTTACTCCCATCCCCCTAGCTGCCTCCTCTGTATGCAGCCCTCCTCCGCCTGCAGCCCTCCTCCGCCAGCACCAGCGTTCTGTGTGGCTGGCTTCTCACCACCTCAACCTCTTGTTTAACGTCACCTTCTAGTGAGGCCATACTGACCAACCTGGTTAAAATTTCACCCTCCTCCCCCAACACCTACACTCCCCATCCACCTCACCCTGGCATGTTTTTCTTCATAATATTTGACACTTATTAAAATAATATATGATTTACTTATTTGCTATTTCTTTCCATTAGAATGTAATCACTTTGGGGAAAGAAATTTTTTAACTATTTCCTTCACTGCTGCATTTTTGGTGTTCAAAACAATGCCCAGTAAAGGAATAAAAGAATAAATTGTGCATGGTCAAGGAAAGCTTGCTACTTTCTTTTGCATGAAACCTATCTTCAAAATGATCCCTTCTAAAACATGCACAAAGCTGAGAGCAGCCTAAATCTGATAATCACTCTATACCTGTTTATTCTTTCTCCTGAAAAAAGCAAAGTTGGTTTTTATATTAGGTAAAGTTAGTCGTTGCTTTGGAAAAATAACCCCAAAGGACTGTTACAGTTGTGTGCCTTCAAAATTCATATGTTGAAATGTTAACCCTCCCTACCTCAGAATGTGACCTTATTTTTTTTAAAGAGTTGTTACAGATGTAATTTAACTTACGATGAGGCCATCATTGAGTAGGGTAGGCTCCCAATTCAATACGACTAGTGTTCTTATTAAAAGCAGAAATTTTGATACAGGTATGAACACAACGAGAGGACTGTGAGACTAACAGCAAAATTATACAAACCAGGGAAGCCGCGATGGCCAGAAAATCCCAGAAACTGAGACAGGCACAAAGCAGTCTCTCCCACAGCCACCACAGGAACCAACTCCTTCCCAGTGCTTTGCCCTGTGACTTTCAGCTTCCAGAACTGTGACAGTCGACTTCTGTCTGATAAACCGGCTGTTTTATGATACCTGGTTGTGGCAGACACACACACAAAAAACTGAGGTAAGAGCCACAGAATTTGTTTGTGTACTAGTGGTTCACATAATTGGTGCAGAGGAAGCTCTCCAGTGTTCAGGGAGCAATGGGGCAAGGGTGCCTTGAATGTGCTTCAAGCAAGACAAGGAAGATAAGAAATAAAAAATGATTAGATTATAATTCCCACCAGGGCCATCACAGCTCTATTCCTAACACAGAGCCTGCTCATCAGTGCATATTTATTGAGTCAAACTGAGTACCTTGCAGAGCGGGTAACTCAATGACAGCAAGACACCCTAGACAGGAGAGCTTGGGTGGACTGGTTCTTCCCGCTGTGTTCACAAAGCTCAAGCAAGTCATTCAATTCCACTTTATCAGGGGTCTCTGTATAAACACCATTATTTAACTTCACTTTTGTTTAGGTGAATAGCATGCAGTCTTCAAGATATATTTCTTTTTTGTATCTTTAGATTGCATTTTCTCAAACTCAGATATATGATTCTGTTGTTAAGTCGCTATGTTGCATTTCTAAAAAATGCACTTTCTTATGGCCCAACATAAGAAATTATTTGGAGCCATAGAAGTTATTCCCAATATATTATCTGCCTTAGTTGTTTATTTTTTTCAACTAATCAGAATTATCTGAAGAACTCACAAGCAATTTTTTTCCCATCTGAAATATTTTTAAAAGAAAAGGTGAGTTTGTTTTAATGCCAATATTTTTAAAAGTGACTCTGTTATGTTTGTGGTTGATTAAAAAGGATGACAAAGTCCTTGACAATCCACACTTTGAGAGGTGAAAGCTATGACCTAGTTGACCTTTGCTGACGCTGAGCGGACTAGTGACTGCTTTGACCAATGAATGATGGCGGAAAGGATGCTACGCTTGCCCCGGAACTGACATCAGGGGATTGGCAGATTCTGTTCAGTTCTGTTTTATTCTTAGTTATAATATAAGGTGTTTGGCAATCTTAATACTGTTGTGTGATGAAAGGACCCAAAATAGCCACATGGAAAGTTTTGGAGTCCCCTCCCACCTTTCGATCCATAGCTGTTTGAAACCATCCTGGACACTGGCACAGAGACTGACAGGTCCCATGGTGTCTTCCCCAGATTCCTAACCCAGCTGAGTGTGGATGCATTTGTACATATTAAAGCAGATACGGAGTCTGAAGTAGTCTAATGCAGCTATAAAACTGAGAGATGCATTCATAGCTGAAGAAACCACAATAGGTAGAAGACTTTGCTTTGGTTTTTATTTTGTATTTGGTGTTAAAAAGAAGAGATTTTAATTATAAAATAATTCCAGTGAATTGTTCCAAAATTCTGGTTTCTACACCATGCTAAAGAAAAAAAGCAGAGGGTTTTGGAATAGGAAAAAAGTTAATAAAAAGTTAAATTGTAAAAATAGCCAATGTTAAAGTTCTAGAAGCAGAACTCATTTTGTGCAAGGAGAGATTACTGTATAGTTTGTTTTGTTCCTTTCTTTTAAATGAAGAAAATCCTTGCATAAGGGCTGCATATTTTTATTGGTGTAAATCTGATCCTACTTCTTTGGAATAAAACTAGTGCTTACTGGTTTCCAATTGTACTTAGCTTCTGGTTAGAGTTTGAAAAAAAATGAAAACTTAAATAAAACAAGTGACTAGTCAGATGAACACACACACACACACACACACATACATACACACAAGAATGATTAGAAAAATCACATTAAATTGTTGTTTTAAGTCAACAATTTTGGGGTGGTTTGTCATGCATCAATAGGTAATTAGAAAATCACCTTTCATATGTAGATGACTTCGAGTTATGTCTTACAACTTCCTAGATTTTCTCTTTATAGCCTCTCATCATATCTCCACTCTTTAGAACTGGCATTTCATTTTTAGCG
This sequence comes from Dolichotis patagonum, assembly GCA_004027295.1. Lineage (NCBI taxonomy): Eukaryota > Metazoa > Chordata > Mammalia > Rodentia > Caviidae > Dolichotis > Dolichotis patagonum. Next base: position 50,147 of record PVJX010007646.1, read on the forward strand.
TTATTATCCTTCCTATCCCAGTGCTCACTAGTGAGTTTCTTGTCACTCAGCAATCTATTCAAACAACTGACCCATTTACTTGAAGCAAAAGCTATCAAAAAACTATTTTGTACACCTCTTTCTCTTGGCATAGCATGAGAGCTAGGATCATCAAATTTAAAACAAAGAGTTAATGTATCTTTGCTCAAGGAGATTTTCTATAGTTGGTGCTATGAAAAAGTACCTTCTTGTTAGCACGGATGGTTGGGCTAGCATCTCAGTGTTACAAGTATTGCTGTGGGCTCCTAAGGAGCTTGGTGTCAGATGTGTTTTGCTAACTGTGACTACTAACTAGACCTGTTACTCACTGTGTATGGTTACCAGAAACTGTATAATATGCCTCACCATTGTTTGGCATGTTAAATTCTCTGTATTACTTTTCACTGTTTCTCCTTTTTTTCTCTTTTTTGCTGCAATGTAGCAATTATGCCTTTGAGAACCTAATGCCAGTTAAAACCATAATTTGTTACATATATATATTTAGACCATTTGTAATGTGACCTTTAAAAAGCAACTATTTTGTGGCCAGCAATTAAAGAGAAATTGGGGGTATGGCACATAAAGGAGAGGGATTTGCAAGATTCCTTAGGAAATTGTATTTAGAGGGCTTATACTAAAAGTCTCCATTCAAGTCAATCCATTTTCCTTTTAAAAGAGGTATATTTAGCACATGGAATCTAATTTACTTTTAAAATTGACAACTGGGAGGAGCTAAAGATGGCGGACTGATAAGCAGCAGGATACAGAGTCTCCCTGAGAGAGACAACTTAGATGCTGGAATAAAACATCCTGGAGAGGTCTGGACAGAGGGAGATGGATTCTCTCGACCCAGGAAGAAACTGAAGGGAAAAGAGCTGGTCAAACACGCAGTCCCAGGGCTACCATTAGAGAAGCTAAGATTAGTGGTCAGGGCGCTCTTGCTGAGCCACCTGAATTGGCGCCTCTGCAACTGGCCTGAGCAGCCCCAACTTGCGCTGCTACAACTCACCTGGAGCTGCCCAAAATCACGCTGCAGCCGCGCTGAAGTTGAGGTCGGCAAGCCAGTGGAGAATGGAGCCAGCAAGGGACCTGCATTAACCTGCAATGAGTGCTGGGAATAAGACCAGCCCATGGCAAAGAGGCGCCCAACTGGATGACTTGTTGAAATCGGGCAGGATAGGCCTGAACTAGGAATGCAGTGACTTCAGTTGGTTGCTCCTTTCCCAGAGCAGATTGGTGGGATCTGCGTGGCCTGGGTCATGCCCATAACTGGGACCCAATAAGTTGTCCCAAACCAATTCCCTATGTGCAGCACACACTAAGGCGGTGAAGGCCCCAAAGGTTGACTGGCCTGGAAGAGAGGGGCCAGCATATGCTGCCCTGCTTGCACTTCAGTGACCAACAGAAAACTGGAGAGGGCAGAAATCCCTAGCCAGTGTGCTTCAGAAGAACCATAACCAACAGGAAAAAGGGCTGGGACCTCCATAATACACTTGTATGGAAGAAGCCAAAAACATAAGAGAAAGAAATTGGAAAAAGCCCCCAGGCCCCAACCCTGACAATACTGATCCAGGAGAGGTAAATACAAAAGACATTGAGGGCAGCAAACATCAATACCAGACACGGCAGCAGCGGACATAAAGAGATATCTTTGGGACCTCATAGACAAGCTTAAAACTGAAATATTAATTCAAGTAAAGCAAGATATAAGTAGATTAATAAAAGAAATGCTAAGCACCTCTCAAGAAGACACAGATGGAAGAATGGAGGAACACAAAAAAGGAGAGAAACATTAGATGAAGAATATAAAGAAAACCTAGAACACATGAAGCAGACTCAAAGAGATTACCAGGAAATTAAAAACTCCACTGAAAGCTGGCAAAACTGCTTGAAAGAAACTAAGGATAGACTATCAAAACTTAAAGACAGATGTGCAATGTGTGATCATCAAAGGAAAGATATCTTAAAAATAACAAGGGAACAGGTAGTAAAAATACAAAGGCTAGAAGACGACAAGAGGATCTATAACTTAAGAATAAAAGGAGCTTTAAAACATTTGGCCTTGCATGGCCATGGTAGAACCCAGGAGCCTGCACAAAGAAGCAATTCGCCCACCCTCTTGGTAAGCATCTTCCTCTGGTATGAGCCAGGAAGAGACCCAGTAGTGTCTCTTGGGCCTACCCCCCAGCCCCCCGTTAGCAACTAGAGAGAGAGGTCTGATCATCTCTTGGCAGGATGACTCTATACAACATAGCAAATATGGGGGGGTCTCATCTCTCTTCTCTTTGAAAGGAAGTGTTGTTTTCAGTTTTGTTTCATTATGATTAATTGCTTTACTCTATTCAATATTCTCTTTTGATTGATTTTATAATGTTCTGTCTTTGATTTGATTTTGTTATGCTTAATTGATTAGACAACTATTGTGAAGATAATGAGGTATACTATGGTACCTATTACTGTTATCCCAGTAACCTGCTGTGAAGTTCTGTACCAAATTCACTGCACTGTCTCAATTGGGTTTGTTCTGTCTTGTTCTGTTGTATTTCTACTACCTTCAAAATAAAAAAATAAAAAAGAATAAAAAATGTGAATGAAGAAGCAGGAATAAAAACAAAGGAATTACAAAGGCTATTCACAGAAATAATAAAGGAAAACTTCCCAAGCATAGGAAAAGGAAATGATATTCAGATGTATGAGGCACACAGAACTCCAGCCACCTACAGCCACCTACGACCTAAAATGCCTTCCTCATCCTGTTCAGATCAGTTCTCTACTCTGTTGTTTCATGTGAATTCTCTGTATGTGAAGATATGGACAGCTATTTGGAAGAAAACAAGAGTCAATATGATAGATAGTGAAGATCTCTGATTGTCTCGCTTTGAAATTTATGTCTCTTATATTGCTTTCTTGTGTTGTTTTGTTCTGTTTTGTTGTGTTTAATTTTACCCTCTTTAAAATAAAATTAAAAAAATAAAATTCACTATCTCCATACTTAGATATATGGTAATAGTTGTTTCAGATGCTAACAAACTAGCATGTTTGTTTGTGTTAAGTCTATATGAATTACAAACATACACATGTAAATGTGACAAAAATTCCCTTTACCTGAAACCATCATTTTTTATATGTTTAAATGTCTCTTTTGTTAAATTACTGTCTTATTTGTTAATAAAACAAAGGGTTGAGGCCATGCTATACAAAGAAAATTATTGTATTTTTATTTTCATTTTGAAGGTAGTAAAACACAACAAAACAAGACAGAACAAAGCCAATAGAGACAATGCAGTAAAACTGGTACAGAACTTCACAGCAGGATACCAGGATAACAGTAATAGGTACCATAGTATATCTTGTTGTCTTCACAATAGTTGTCCTTTCAATCAGGTATAGCAAAATCAAACCAAAAACAGAACATTATAAAACCTATCGAAACAGAATATTGAATAGAACAAAAGCAATTAATCAGAACAAAGCAAAACAGTGAAAACAGTATTTACCTTCAAAGAGATGATAGAAGGAAATGCCCCATATTTGCTATATTGCATAGAGTCATCCTCCCAAGAGATGCTCAGACCTCTGGCCCCAGGTCAGCATAATCAAACCAAAATACAAGCATTTAGTTGCTTTATGTGCTTTGGTTGCTATCAACTCCAGCTGTCCTCGACACCTTCCAATTGTTAATGGGGAGGGAGTTATGTGGGTTGATTCTCAGCCCATGCACTGCCAGGCTCACTGGAGACACTGACTTGTTCTCCACCTGTCACGCCCGCTTTGCACTCACGCCACTGCCGCTTACCAGAAAGGAGGGCTTGTTGCTTTGTGCTCAGCCCCCCAAGTTCCAACATGACTGGATCTCAGGAGACACTGATTCATTCTCCAATTATTGCATTTTAAATTGAATATAAATTGAATGCTGGAAAAATATGAAATCATTTCATTTCTCTTAACAAGGTATGATGAAGATCTTCAATACTTAACACTTACCAGGCTCTTACTTGATATATCAAATTGAGAATAAGTCTATAGGCCTCCTCTTTGTACTTATTTTCCATCACGAACTACTCTGAACTTCAATTCAGCTTATAAGTACTGTCCACTTCTGCCTAAGAGGAAATGCAAGATTGGCATCCAACTAAGCTAAAATTAGGTAGAGAATACTGTAAAGGAGTTTACATTGTCTTTGACTCAATGATTACTAAAAATCACCCTGAAATTTATGTTAGAAAAATCACTCTATGACTTTTAGTAGGAATAGAAAGCATATAGGGGGAAATTAAGGCTCTCAAACTTTAATTCTGTTTTGTAAAGTAACCAAAATGGAGGCCCCAGGAAGCATTGCTGTGGGGAATGTGTCAGGTTCCTAAGGTTGAGGTCAGCATCCCCCTCGTGTGTCACCAGTATCTCCAAGAGAACTTGTGGGACAGTGTGTCTTCTTACCCCCGAGATAAAACTAACAGACCCAAGTTCTTTATGTTTAAAATACTTTGACCCGGAGAGAGACAATTTTCATCTGTCCAGAGAAACAATCAGAATTGCTCTCATCCCAGGGAGTCCATTTGGATAGTCCTATTTACGAGTTCTTTGGAGCAAAGCGTTACCTATAGCTGCAAAGCCATCTACAGAGTGATACCTGATTTGCAGTGTGTGGGGGGCAGCTGATATAAATTATTTTTGTTTCTCATTTTAAAGGTCCTTTTACTAAATCTAAAAGCTTTTGCCCAGCTCTTCAAATAGTCTTTCAGCCACCACATGGGTTGCACCCCTGCCTCTGAGCTTTGACTAATGACTCAGGCAGCTGTGTGGGTGGCTTAAGCATTGCAGTGGAGGCTTTTATGTGGTTTGTTTGACTGATGCATTATTTCAACTGCCTTGTCCTTATGGGCAGCATCTCTAATGTGACCGGCTATGCTGAACACATCCTTAGTCATTTAAGAAAACTATTTGGTTGAAATTCCTTAGAATCTAAATACAAATTTGTCTTCTTTTCCCCAGAAGAGAGATTTTTCTGCCTTACAAAACTGCAAAGGACCTGAAGAATTAAATTGCCTCATTTTATTGAATAAGAGACAAAAAAAAAAACATCATCCTTGCTGTGTTCAAATTCCTAAAAGTTTTTTGGGGGATTAGAAGATAAAAAGAAAAGAAAAGAAACATTGCTTGATCTCCATGTTACTTTTAATGGTGACCAAGCACATAGTTTGCCATAAAATGTAGTTGCTAATTCAATCTTTATGTTCGAGGGGCTGCGCTAGGTAAACTGGTTGTAAAAGTGAATAGAACATGTTGTAGGCTGGGCTCTTTGAAGAGCAGGAAGAGAGGTGGATTTGAGAATGCAAAAATTACACTGAGGGAGTGACCAAGAAAAGAAAGAAGTGGAGCTGAGCAGAGGGAATCCTAGACCACAATGAGAACTTGACTGTGTCTCTGCCAGTCCTATTGGAAGGCCCAGAGGAAGACTGTCCACTGAGACAGACCCATGTGGTACACCAAGGGCTAAGCCTTGCTCAGTTATTGGCCAGGGGCTGCCCCCAGGAAAAACTTGGGCTCAGTTAACATAACCTCATTCTGTTACTAACTGGCTCTTCTCCCAGAAGAGCTCAAATGTGGCTTGAATGCTGAGGTGGACCCTGAAGAAATTAACAGCTCGAAGCTGCCAGTGAGTCCCTTCTCCATTAATTTTGGAAACAGCTTGTTGAGGGTTCTGGTGGACCCCATTCCCTGAGGGATGCTTCATGGGAAGTGAATGTGACAATGTAGAGCCCTTGTCTCTGAGGTTGGTCTCAAGGCCATGACTGGTTTTCATCATCCCTTTTCTGCTCTCCACTCCTATATTTCCTTACCCACAACATTACCTATGTTGACCTTGTCTGTTTTTCTGATGAGTCTGACTCCCCACAGTGTCTAAACTTCTCTGAGCAAACCTGTGGCACATTTCCACTCATGTGGGCAAGAAGCATCAAAAAATGCTCACGCCGGTTCATCTGAATACCATGTATATTTCTCCTTGCCTCTGTTATATTAGGAAACATTCCTCCTTATGTTTTCAGGGTCAGTTACTTTAGACAAGATGATGGTTGCTCTTCTTGCTTTCTGGTCCCTGAGCATAAATGTCCAAAAGCATTCAGGGTGGACAGGTAGCCTGTACTTCAATGAGAACTTTGTCATGTCACAAGGTGACAACTTGTCCCTTTTGTAAGCAAGGGATCTCATCCTGCAGAACCAAGGAATAATAATAGAGGGGGCCAATTCTACTCCTAGCCCTTGGTTTTAGACCTCTGGTGGAAGTCTCTGAATTGATAAGCGTGCTGCTTCCTGGAGGATGGTGCCACACCTCACAGGGTATTGCTTTTTAACTAACACTTCTTCTGCTTCTTCATCAGACTGTTCAGTAATGTCATAGGCCAGCAGCTCTGGGGTGGTGAGGGTGAAGTGATATGTTATGCTTATTTTTTTTGCTTCCCTACTATGATAAAGTGGATTTTCTGGCTGGATGTTGTGTTGTGTGGACTTTCACATCTGTAGGTGAAGTATTCTACAGATTGCCAGACACTGGTGCTTCCTCGTGGACAAAAAAAGCAAATACACGTCAGGACTAAATGTCTGTTCCTGTGAGAAGAAAAAAACTGCTGGTATTTCCAAGGTGGAAGAATCCTAGTGAAGTTAACTTGCTCTCAAGTGGCTTATTGATCATTTTGATGAATGCTGTTTTGTCAGGGGGCTTAACATTCATCTTTGTTGTTAGCAGGATGGACATTGGAAATAACCAGATTGGCTTTACTTAGTCTGTGTTGCTGGATCCACGCATAATCTCTCTGTCAATTTCAGTGGCCTCTTTGTGAGTGCATTCTGCTGTTACAGCTGTAAATACTGGTAAAAGTAGCTTACGTCAACTGACTGACTCAACTTGCCCACTTAGTTACTTGCTTACTTCACATGTAATTGTGTGTGATTATCCATCCCTCTACCCCAGAATTCCTTGCTTTGAAGACTAAGTGCTCAGTTTTCAGTCTTTTTCCTTCCCTGATCTCCAGTAGCTGGCCAAACCATGTTCTATTTCCCATGGGCCCATATAGATCCCATCTCAAGCTCCTTTTCTCACACGAGGTGAATACGATCAGATTCGCCATCTATTACTTGAGAAGATTTTTCCCTTTGTAACTAACCATTTTTGTAGGCCACTCACAAGTTTTGGCTCGCACATGCTGAAGAAGTAAGCAACAGGCAACTGGTAGATAATACACCTCCTCCATTTGTAAACTGAGATGGGATACTTTCCTCCCATTTCATTGGATTACACAGAACTTGCTGCCCTCCGCAGACAACCATAAATACTGTATGTGTTTGGGCAGCATGTTGGTGAACCTGTGATGTGTAGCATAGATGTGTTCCCTACTCACGTATCTTGTTACATTCTCAAGTCCTGCCGATGTTAAGGATTGGATGTATCTGCTCTCTTAGGATAGTTCACTGCTGGGCCCACATGTTGGCCCCATTGCTTGGTAGTTTCTGAAGGATCCAGCCGTGTTGTAGAGTTTGGGATGCATAATGACTTCGGTATATTGTGTTGAAATGTCCTAGCTGTCTGCCACAGCTCAGTAGTAATCCGAGAGGTGTTTTTAAAAAGTATACAATTTTCTCTTGCTTTGGAACCCTAGACTCTGCAATGGGGTATTCCCATTAGTGCTTTCTTTTTTTCTGAATATTTCTTTTTCATCTCTTATACCTCTTTTTTCTCTTATCACTGATATCTCCACTGTCTTGATGTCTACCAGATTACATGGCCCAACAGTAGAGTACTGCATTCTAGACTTACTGCAGAGACCTTTTTTTTGCTCTGGGTCCCACTAAAATCTGGCAGTGTTCTGGATCACCTAATTTACAGATTGAAGCAGCATTCATAGGGTGGAATATGGTGTTTCTGGAGCTCAAAAAAGTCTATAAGGTGTCATATGCTTTCTTGTTTATAGTAATTAGATACTGCAATTTCTTTTGGGAGATATCAGAATATTTCCCTGGCCTCTGGGCCCCTTACATGCTCTCCCTAGTGGGTGGCCCCTAAATCTGCATAGGATTTATTTTTATCCTTTGGAGCATGTGTATCATACAAGACTTAGAGTGCAGTCATTAACCTCTTGTTCATTTTTCTCCATCAGCATGACTGAATATTCTGCACTTTGTTCAAATGGTCCACATTATTTCAGACCATATTACAACCAAGGCAAGGAGACTGTTGGGGCAAAATTATATATTATATATTGTTGTCCATGCTGTATAAATGTAACTCTTTTTTCTGATCCTCATCCTAAGTGGGATATATAATAATGAATTTGTCAGTCAGATGACTGTTCAATGTATTCCTAAGGCCACATTAATCTATTCGAGGACTGAGACACCACAGCTGATACACCCACTGCAGTTGGGGTTGTCACTTAAAGGAGCTTGAAGTAGTCTATAGTCATTTTTCAGACTCCATCCAGTTTCTGCAGGGGCATACTGGAAAATTAAATGGAGATGTGATACGAATCACCTGTGAAACCTTTAGATCTGTGAAACTTTTAGAACTTTAGTGGTAGCATTAATCTATTTTGACTAAAGGTGGATGGATATAGCATTTCAGATCCTTCTCCTAAGATGTCCCCACTATGATATTTTTACTCCACAGACCTGGGATCCAGTAAATTTCAGGCCTCCAGCTTCCAAGTATGTCAATCCCAATAAGACATTCAGGGACAAGAAAAATAAGTCAGACTTTGACCAGGACTCCGTTCACACCCCCAGCTCCAACAGGTAAGCCATGATGATGGGAACCAATGTGAAATTAGACCCTTCATCCACAAGGCCTCACAAAGACTAGGCAGTCCCATTTCCACAGTCTAGAGCCCCTTGAGTGTACGTCTGAAGGTTGTTTTGAGAAAGGACTGAGGGAATGTTTGCAGTGTATGTTTGCTATGATGCTGTAGAGTCCTTGTTTCTGGGGACACAGATGCTTCCTTAGTCATTGAGTTCCAGATCTGAAAAGTGGCTTAAGCATAGGCACTGAAGAAAGGATCATGAATTTTTATTTAAATGACCATCTCCAACTTCTTGATTCTCCATTTTTTCTTTTTTTCTTGAATGTTAAGCACTCAACTCGTGGGCTGCCGTGTCTATTTTGAGAACACGTGTTCAATAAACTATACTTGTGACCTCTGTGGATCAAAGACCCTTGAAGTCGCCCTGGTTAGTAATTAAGAAGTATCACTACATGGCCTCTGTACCATTACAGAACCCAGCTCCATTGCCATATTCCATATCACCAGTCCTGGTCTGCAGAGGAGAGCCACCAATGCATCTCCTAGTGGCCATGGTGTTGTCCCACAAGTATGTTCCTGAGACATCCAGGGGTTAGTTATAAAAATCCTAACCACGTCCCCCTTGATCTGTCAAGATCTTTGACTTCACACTGACAGAGAGCCCAAACTAGCCCAGGAGGAGAAACCAAATAGAGCAGCCACATGTTATTGTTCTCACGGAAAGATCAGTCAAAGGTCCCACTGCAGCTGGTATCAACTGCTAAGATATATAAATGATGGAATGCCCCTCCAGAGCAACAGCTTAGTGAAGTAAAACAAAAACTAATAATTGGAAATAGAAACCAATTAAGACTAAGATGATATAGCACTTTCAGCCAACATGTCAAAAATTTAAGTGAGTAATATCAAATATTGCTTAGAATGTGAGAGAGTGGGGCCTATCATTCACTGACGGTGGAGTTTAATGTGATAGCCATATGGCACAAGCTTTAGCAGTCTTTTGAAAAGACATATGTACATTTCCTACAAACTGATGATCTCACTCTGGGATCTAATTTTCCTCTCCTGAAAACAATTGCACAGAGGAGTGAAACAATACAGGATGAACAAGAAAACTAAAATTATGCTAAATATTTCAGAAGAAGATACTAAACAGAAAGTATGGATTAGATAGATATCAAAAAGTTCCAAATAATCACTAAGAAACTTGGAGATTAGTACTGGTGGGCAGCAGATACCATCTCTAGAACTTTTCCAAAACACAACTGTGCTTGAAAGGACACCCTTTGAGATAGGGTCTACATATCTGACAGGAAGGTGCCACAAAGCTGATTTTTTAAAATTTTTTTTATTATTTTGAAGGTAGAGAAATACAACAGAACAAGACAGAACAAAGCCAATTGAGACAGTGCAGTGAAATTGGTACAGAACATCACAACAGGATACCGGGAGCCATGGTATATCTCGTTATCTTCACAATAGTTGTTCTTTCAATCAGGTATAGCAAAATCAAACCAAATACAGAATATTATAGAACTTATCAAAACAGAATATTGAATAGAGCAATACAATTAATCAGAACAAAGCAAAACAATGATAACAATATTTGCCTTCAAAGAAATGGTAGAAGGAAATCCCCCCTATTTGCTATATGGCATAAGGTCATCCTCCCAAGAGATGCTCAGACCTCTGGCTCCCATTTGCTGATGGTGGAGGTGGGGAATGGATGTTTGATTTGCAGCCCGTTAGGCTCACAGCTGCTTACCAGGGAGGTGAGCGGGTTACTTGGTTTCGCAGCACCTTAAGTCCCAACATGGCGTGGACCTCGGGAGACACTGGCTGGTTCTTCCACTGGGGCGGCCACCACTTGCCCAAGCCATGGCTGCTTACCCAAAGCTGATTGTTGTGTAAACCACTGAAGGAGTATACAGCTGGTATTCGGACTGTGGAGAGATTACAGGTCATCTTCTGCTACCAGCTCTGAAGATCCATGATGATGCTGGTGCAAAGTGGTCTGGAAGAAGATCTGGGCTGGAGCCCTTGTTATCTGTTGCTGAAGGAAGAATGCAGTAAGACATGTTAGTAAAAGAAAGTCCATTTTCCTCTTCCCTTGTGAATTTCTGCCGCAATCTTCTCTTCGGAAGAACAAGTGAGAAATCGAGGAAGTCTGGGAAATGAAGTTGGTAGAACCCAAACCTCAGAAGAATTGGCCAGAGTCTGAGAGGCAATAAATAAAATGTTTATGTCCCAGTATTATTTGTGGTAACAGGAAATTGCAGGCAAACTGTCCACTACCAGAAGAATAGTAAATGTTGTTGATGTATATTATGAAATATTATGCCTCCACTAGGAGAAAAATATTTATATAAGTCAGCAATATGGATAAATTTCAAAAACAGGATTGAGAGAAAAATAAGAAAAGACATAAGATTTCATTTTCAACTACAATACTGGATTCATTTATTTCTTATTGTAGTTCTATTAGTTTTTGCCTAACGTATTTTGATGTTGTGTTCTTATGTGCAAGCATGTTAAATTTTAGTTTGGAAATTTGCTCCTTTATGTAGTATTTTTTTCTCTGATAATTTTCTCTTTCTGAAGTCTGCTGTGTTGGATATTAACATTTTCACTCCCACTTTCTTTTGATTACTTTAACCTGGTATATCTTTCTCCATTCATTTACTTTTTACAAGTCTTCATCCTTTATCAAAACTTAAAGTGGACAATTAGCAAATTATTATAATTAGTTATAGTAATGTCTAAATATTTTTAATCTGTTTTCACATGTAAGAAGTCATCAAATCCCATCCATTTATTTTTAATCTACAGTATAAGTGTTTTAATAGTTAAATTGAGTTTCTTATAGACAACATATAGTTGGGTCTTGTTTTTTGTTGCACACTGACAACTTTTGTCTTTTATTTGGCACATATGGACCTTTGATATTCCACACTGATACCGTTGGATTAATATGTATTCTATTCATTATTATTTTCTATTTTTTTCTACTCTTTGTCATTTTTAGTGGTTTTAACTCAGCATTTAATGATTCTATCTCTGTTTTCATAATATCAGTTGTAGTCTTTCCATCACTTTTATTGGTTGCTCTAGAGTTTACAATATATATTTACAACAAATTCAAGAGCACTTTCAGATAACACTCTACCACTTCAGGGGTAGTATATTATATAACAAAATAATCATACTTCCTCTTCCTCCCCATACCTTGTATCAGTATAGTAATTTTATTTGTATATACATATAATTAAATAGCTTTTGATACTGTTATTTTGGACAAATAGTTATCTGTTAGATAAACTAAGAAGAATTTGTTTTTGTTTTTGTTTTTGTTTTTGTTTGAGACAGGTCTCAGTATGTAATGAAGGCCAGCCTTGAACTCATTAGCCTAGACTTGAACTCACTGTGTATCCTACACTGGCCTCAAACTCATGACAATCCTCCTCCCTCAACCTCCCAAGTGCTGGGATTAGAGGTGTGCAGTACCATGCCCAGCTAAGAATAAGAATTTTATCTTTACTGTTTCTTCTCAGATGCTCCCCTGTATGTAAATGTGGCTTACATAATAGCCCTTCTAAATTAACTTTAAGGATTTCTTTTAGCCAGGTGCAACTGTGCACACCTGTAATTCTAGTACTTGGGAGGGCGAGCCAGGAGAATTTTACAAGTGCAAAACCAGACTCGCCTACATAGTGAGTTCAAAGCTATTGTATATAACAAGATTGTATTTCAAAACAACAACAGAAAATTCTTGAAAGAAAGTTCTGCTGGCAAAGTTCTTTCAATTTTATTTGTTGGAGAAAGTATTTCTCCTTTTTCCTTGGAGGATAATTTCTCAGGGTGCAGAATTTTAGGTTGGTGAGGTTTTTTTTTTTTTTTTTTCCTCTAGGCATTTGATATTTCAGCTCACTATTTTTTGTGTGTTTGTCTGCATGGGTTCTGAAGACAAAGATGTAATTCTTATCTGTGCTGTATGTAGATAAAGGTTTTCCTTCTCTGTCTTTTTCTAGGGTTTTTTATTTAGTACTTTTGTATTGAATGTAAGATCTGCACGTTAGCTATATGCCCAATCAGGACTTTTTCTTTGACTTTTTGTAGTTGGAAATAATGTATCTAAGTATAGTTTTTCTGGAATTTATCCTGCTTTGCCTTACCTGGACTTCCTGAATCTGTGGTTTTGTGTCTAACATTAATTTGGGAAATTCTCAGCACTGTTTTTTCAAGTATTTCTTTTGTTCTTCTATTTCTTCTCTCTCTGATATTCTCATTATGCTTCCTTATGTAGTTCCCACAGTCCATAGATATTCTGGGGTTTTGAAAAGGCATTTTTCTCTTTATTTTTCAGTTCCGGGGGCTTCTACTGACAGACCCTGAAGGTCAAAGATTCTTCCCCCAACCATATCAGCTTTTAACAATCCCATGGTAGAGACAATCTGAAACCTCTCAAATCAGAAGCCAAAGTAAACCTTTTGTCCTTTAAATTGCATGCGTCAGATACTTTGTCCCATCAATGAAAAAAACTACTAATATAGACTTGGTAGAGCACCAGGAAGTAAATGTCACAAAGTTGTGGGGGACTCTGGAGCTTTGATCTCGTGAATTTGTACACATTTTGTCTCCAGCAGCTCATCCGTGACAGTCAGCTTTCCATACCTGGGCACTGGCTCTCCCGGAGGTTTCCGTTCTAGTAAATTTATATATATCCAGTACTGGGGATTGGACCAAGGGCCTTCATTCTGAGCTGTACCCCCAGCCCGTTTTTCATTTTGAGTCAGAGGCTTGCTAAGTGGGGGGTTGTCCAGATTGGGCACAAACTCACAATCCTCCTGCTTCAGCCTCCCATGGTGCTGGGATTACAGACATGCACCACCGTGCCAAGTTGTATCCATCTTTATCTTTCCAGTTTTGGGGGCAGCAGCTTTCCCTGAGACCTCGCTTCTCTTCTGGATCCAAGAAGAGTTGGTGATTCGGCAATGTGTACAGCCTTCTGCTTATTAGGATGGTCTCAGCTTCCCATATGAGTACCTGGAAACTGCAAGCCTGATGCTCGACATTTAGAGCACAATGTCATTTATATATAGTTGTAACAGGTACAAAACAATAATACATTTGTCAAGAAGTACTCACATACTTTAAGATACAGATATTATGTCTCAAAATGTACACTGAGACTGCTATATGTCACCTAATTCCTGGAACTACGCAACGTAGTATCCCTTTTGGTGGCCTATACTAAGAGGAGAAACAGAAGTGGGAATTTAAAAGAATGGAAAGAAAATAAGCAATAAGGAAAAAGGGACATTAGTACATGGGAAAATAATAAGCTATGTTCTAAGGAATGTAATTCAAATCTCTAAACCTCAGAGTCTCAAAATTAGCTTCTATTAGCCATATGTATTACTGATTTCTTTCTAATTTTTGTACTTCCCTATTATTGTTTCTCTTTAGGAATTGATCTTTTTGTGTATTATTTCTGTAAGCTGAGAGTTTTTGTCTGTTTCTCCCCCCATAACCTGCCTTAAGTCTATATTATACAATTTGCAGAATTGGACCTTTAAAAAAACCTGTAATTCTCATCTTCACTGGTTTTGGGGAATCTCAACTGACAGGTTGTAGCAAGTGTGAGCCATGTGGAGAAGCATTTAGAGATGAACTGAGGCACCCCAGTTACTGCCTCAGTGACCTCCCAGGAAACAGCTGTCACCTCCTATAAGCCATGTGGGACAGCCATCTTAGACGTTCTGGGAGGGTGGAGCTTCTAGGTTTCCGCAGCCCTACTCAACACTGCACGGTAGTGCAGGGCCCAGTAGATCCAACCATCTCAGAGATCTATGAAAGATAATAAATGGTTGCTACTGTTTTAAGTGACTAAATATTGAGATGATTTCTTATACAGCAGTAAAGAACTAAAATGCTTCTATTAGTTTGGTACTGAGAAAAACCACATTTCCTATGTTTTCTTTTAATTTTTAAGTAGTGTCTAGAACTTTAGCTTAAATATTATTTTTTCATTGAACCATTTCACTCAGCTTCATTTGGTAGGTCATTTATCTGTCCAACTCATTTGTAATTTTTACTCATGGAGATCAAAAAAAATAAAAGATTCAATCTATAACTGAATGTATGCTCACTGTAGGAAATGCAAGTGAAGAGGTAAAAAAATCTCCACAAGAACAATAAAATATTACATTTTGGTGCATTTTCCACTAATTTTCTGTATACATTTTTATGTGAGTGCCATTATCTAACATAATACACTTCATTCCGTAGGGAAGCTACATATTTTCTAAAGTTACCCATGGAAGAAAAGCCCGGGCAAGAAAGAGGAGAACATGTAAAGCAGGTCGTGCTCCCAGAATAAGGGGCCCCATCCTAACATGCTCCCTGCAGTGTACAAATCTCTGTCCTCAGCTTTTTCACCCAAATATGGGGCCTTTTTTAGCACTGGCTTTATTATGACCTCCTCTATTTTTGCTTGACTTTAAATGGCAAGTCTGGTCCCATATTACTAAAATCAGAGTTTTTTGAATGACTGTACCACTAGATTCGAATATAAGAAATACGGAAGAATGAAGAGTCAAGAATAACGGAGTTTCAGGGATTGATGTTACTAGTACCATTGAAAGGGAGTGAGAGAGAGTGCTATAGAGGATTGAAAAATGTCCCCCTAAAATTTATATTCACTTAGAATATCAGAATGTGATTTTATTTGGAAATAAGATCTCAAGAAGAGGTGAAGCTTGAGTTAGAGTAAACTGTAAATCTAATTTCAGACGTCCTCACAGGAAGAGGGAAAGGCCCTGCGCGGTCAGGAGGTGCCGTGTGAAGACAGCAGCAGAGGCGGGCGAGGGCATCTGTGAGCCGGATGATGGACATTCTACCTCGGCACCTCCAGAGAAAATCAACCCTATCAACGCTGATTTAGAATTTCTGACCTCTAGAACTGTGAGGCTAATTTTCTATTGTTTTAAGTCACTTAATCTGTGATAATTCACTATGACCTCCAAGAAAACAATACAGATACTTATTGCTAGTGGTTTATTAAGAACTTACTCTTCTAGGTAATATTAAATGACAGGAAACCACCAATATTTGACACATACTTTTTCTCCTATGAAGACAGCAGTTTCATATGGTTCAATTGAATAGTTTATGTAACATTAAAATCTCTCACACACCAACAAAATAAATGTTCTTGGACACACTGAGACAGCCTCTTTTTTTTTCTGTGTAAATTTTCTTTTAGACACACAATCATTATACACATAGGTTACATTGTGGTGTTTCAGTACATGCATACACTGCAATAATCAAATCAGAGTAATTAACATTCTTCATGGTAGAACACCCAGACCCTTGTCTTCTAGCTATTTTGAAGCATGTAATACAGTGACAGTAGTGTCACCCTATTATACAGAACTTTCCTCCCAGCTAACTGTAGTTATGCATTTATGCCAAACACTGTGATGGAAGTACTATTATGTTTTTATAGATGAGAAATTGGCATTCAAAGAAGTTCATAGTCTCACAGGCAATATGTCAGAGAACAAACCTGAAATCATCAGACTCTAAAATCTTTGTGCTTTAGTCTCATTTAAGCATCTCAAACCTTAATGTTTTTATGAATTACCTAAGTACTTCTTAAGAGGTAGACCGTGATTGCACAGGAATTCCTGAAACTCAGCATCTCTAACAAGCTCCCAGGTCACATCAATGCTGTAGATGCTCAGACCATATTTTGAATGGTGAGATCTAAGTAATCTATCTTCCCGACCTGGTGTAACTTACAATATGATACTTTTTGAAGTAACTATTGTGACTTCTATGTGTATCCAAGCAAAGCCTGGATACACATAGTTGGAAATATGGGGATAGACTATTTTGGAGACATGAGAGTTGATGGCATAGAGACACCAACAAAGAGTAGACAGTTGGAATATGAATAGATGAGATTATTGAGATATATTCTATTTAATTTATAATTTTTCATGGCTTATTCATTTTTTATGAGATGGGAAAAATGGAAAACAAAACCTAGGTATTCTTTGCATATTGACTAAAAGTACTTTCTACTTAAAATGGGGGTTCCTAAAACAATAATTTTTAAACACCTTAGCCGGATAGGTTTAAGAGTCATGAGGTAATGTTGCCTGTGACGAATTCTGTGAACTGACCTTCAGGCCTACTGAATGAAATTCTTACAAGTAGAAGTTTCAGTGGATCTTTTAATAGTGCTTTTTTTCAGAATAGGTTTTTGTTTCATGGAACAACTGTAGAAACTGAGAAAAATTAAAGGTATTCACATTTTCTATGGCCAAGAATGAGTCTGAACTCAAAGTATTCCAGATTTCTTCAAAGTGCAACATCTTCAGCTTCTACCAAGAGACAAGAAAGGAAAGGGAGGAAGGGAAAAATACCTTTAAATTTAAAACATCCTTTCTGTAGGACTGGCATAGAATTTTGGGATTGTTCTGTCTTTATGACTCAGTCATGAAATTCACATCAGAGTTAGATCTAATATAAGGGATTGCTTTATTTGCAGTATGTTAAGAACTAATTTGCAACATCTGCCTAAGTAAACAGAACTTACTTGAAAAGTAGAGAAGTAAAACCATGTGTTTGAGAAACTCCACACAAGTACTTGATAAATTAACTGAATCAAACCCAGATGGACACGTGGCCCTGCAGAATCTCTGCAGTTTCTTGCATACCGTTTGACAAAGGCCATGCCGTAAAAGTCAAGTATAATATGCAAGGCCAAGGAGTTTGTATTGTTTAATATATGATTGAGAAAATAATTGATGGCTTTCATTACCCTGGCTAAGGACTCTTAGAGGCATTTCTCTGAGAACCGTGTTTCAGCATTTCTAGGAAAAAACTCATCGTGGTACCCTGGCTTCTGACTGACCTAGGGAGAGCAACATTGCTATAGAATGGCCTAAAATTTTCATTGGTGGGTAGCTTTCCTTAGTAACTTCATGCAAGTGTCAAACATTTTAGAACTTTTTAGAGGTTAGAATACATTAACTACCTGTTAGGACCTGATAGAATTTTTTGTAATATCTAAGCAATATATGAATTATAGCCATAAACATTTTTATAACACATATATGTATTTTTTTTGGCAAGAACTGGAAGAAAAATAAATCTGAGGGACCAAGATGGGGATGATTTCTTCATAACTTATAGGGAAAATTCTTCAGTGTAACTTAATGGTTCAATTCAAAAAGGTCTTGATAGTGCCAAATTAAAATTATGCTAATTCTGGAGTTTATTTATCTCCTTGGTATATTATCTTGTAATTATTCAACAACTGAAGAGAACCGGGAGTCTACAGAGAGGTGGAGGTTGCCTGGGGTGAGTTCCAGTGACCTGGGGAGAGTTGGATACTTACATTCTGGCTTTTGAGTTTCTGGGGAGCTACCAGGAGCTGGACTGGGTCCAGCGGATTGCAGGGTCTTAGTCAGCCATGCTCAGCTGCCTTGTTTCAGTCCAGGAGGCAGGAACCTTGCTTGGGGACTCTGGGCTCAACTGAGCTGGCCTGGGGACAACTTGCAACCAGCACGACCAGCTGCTGAGTTCATATCCACATCCCTAGGACAGGGGATTGTGCCCCGGGGGTTTCTCTGGCCCCAGTTCTCCACACCCTGCTTCTGCTTCTCAATTTAGGGGGCCAAGTACCTGCAGAGGAGCTGAGACTGCTCCAGTAGCTGAAGGTGCAGGAGGAGATTTGCAACACACCCAGAGGAAGCTTTGGGACACAACTCAAACCAAGGAAATAAAGAAAAAATGACAAAAGGAAAGACGGAAAGGCAGGCTCAAATCACCAGCCCATTCCAAGAAACCCTGGGAGCCATGTACATAGAAGGAAATAGAAGCCATACACCTGAAATGACTGAAATGATATCAACTGAAATAAAGAAGCAACTAGGGGAAACTTTGGAGAAATTCAAATTAGAAATAATTTCCCAGGTAAAAGAAGAAATGATAAAAGTAGTGAAAGAAATAGTGAACACATCTAGTGAAGACACAGCTAAAAAATTAGAGGAACAAAGCAAACAGATAGAATCCCTGAATGAACACTATAAGAAACAAACAGAATGCATAAAGCAGATGCAAAGAGATATACAGGAAATCAAAAATTCTATTGAAAGCTGTAAAAACTGCCTCAATGAAAGTGAAGATAGAATTTCAGACCTTGAAGATAAGATCACAGCTAGTGAACAAAAAAGGAAAGATCTTTTAAAAATAACAAAGAATTAGGAAATAACAATGCAACAGCTACAAGATGATGCAAAGAAAAATAACATAAGATTAATAGGGATAAATGAAAAAGAAGAGGACAGCCAAAATGATATCAAGAGGATTTTTTTTAATAATTTTATTTAAAGAGGAAAAAACAAAACAAAATAAAACAGAATAAAGGGTAGCAACCATACAGCATTCCAAGGAAAAAAGGAAAAGTACAACAATAAAACCTAAGAAATTATTAGTTGACTAATTACATACTGACTTCTTGGAAATAGTTGTTCAAATTACAAAGTTAAAGCATGTAAAGTAGACATTCAAACAATGAGACTGTTAACAGTTCTGCTCCACGATCTGACAAAAATCATTTCTGTATTAGCAGGAAAAACAAAACAAAGCAAGATAAAACAATTCCTAGAAAAGCATGAGGCAGAAATGTCACATAAAACCGCAATACAAGCTGATCTACAGTGGTTACCATGGTGTCTCAGCAGTATATAACAACATTAATAAAAACAAAGCATTAAAGACATTATAAGACTTCAAAAGCAAGTAATAATCAAACCAGAGTGGGTATCTTAGTGAATCTTGTCATCTTCAGTGTAGTTGCCTATACTCTTAGACTTGATGCTATCCATCACAACAGATTTAAATAAAATC
>PVJX010007647.1:0-69907 GCA_004027295.1 Dolichotis patagonum
GTTTCACTAAATGGGTGCAACCCCTCCCCCTGCACTTCCTGCTAGTTAATAAAAGTGAGCCAACCACATAGGTAGCTGAGCCAGTCCACTAAAGGAAAAGTCCTCCAGTTCCCCTCACACCCTGATATTTGTCTTTTTATCTTTCTTTACTCCACATTGTCCCCTCCCACAGGTATCTGAGGGTTGATCAGTCCTCAGTGGTTTCTTTTGCTATTAGTTTCCAATTTCACTGCATGATGGTCTAATAATATACATGGGATAATTTCAATTCCTCTGCATTTGCTTAAGCATGTTCTATGTGCTAGTATGTGGAGTATTTTGGAGAATATCCTATTTACAGCTGTGAAAAATGTGTATAGAATGGAACACTCTGCAGAAAGCTACTAAGTCTGTTTATTCAGAAGTTTGATGCAGTTGTGATATTTTATTGTTGGTTTTTGTCTAGTAGATCTATTTGTGACCGTGCGGTATTGAGGTCTCCTGTTACAGTTGTATTAGTGCTTATTTGAGTTTGCATGTTCATTAATATTTGCTTTTTACGATTAGATCCAGTGGTATTTGGTGCATATATATTTATGATTGTTATTCTTTCCTTGTGAATTGCACCCTTTACAAGGACATGATGACCTTCTTTGTCTCTCTTAATCAGGCTTGACTTGAAATCCATTTTGCAAATAGAATAGCTATTCTTGTTTTTTCTGGGTTCCTGTTACATGGAGTGCTATTTTCCATTCTTTGACTTTTAGTCTATGAATTTTTTTTTGAATTAAAAGTGTTTCTTGTATTCAGTATATTGTTGGATCTTTCTTCTTGATTCATTCTGCCAGTTTGCTTGTTTGTCTTGATTGGTGAATTGAGACCATTAGAATTGATGGTTATATATATTGACTTATCCTTGCCTTGTTGTTTTCCTATTGCCGGTTTCCATCTCACCCTCACTCCCCATTTAACTGCTTGCTTGCCTGGTGAATTCATACTGTTGGGGTACATGGAGATGCAGTCCTACTTATCTCTTTATAGAGTGTCCTAGGTCACACTGATATAAAAACAAGAAAAAACAAATCAAAAAGAAAATAGGAAATGAAAGAAAAATATCCACTCTAAGGTGTGTCTCTGTTGTCATTGGTAGACAACATAAGAAGACAGAGTTTAAATTTAAACTGATTATATACCGCTAAGCCACATTTACAGCAGGGTAGTGAATAGTCTCAGTAAGCCTGCACCTTCAGTTCTGCTGCAGTTCAGGCCGCTTTCTGGCTATGAGGCTGGCACCCTACTTGTTCACCTTGTAATACTCCATGCACCTCTTTCCTGCTGGAACTCAGCTCCCCGATCGCCTGAAAGCTTGAACTTGGCAGCCTCACCCTGACTCTGGGAGCTGCTACATGGAGCCTGCAGCTGTTCTGTGTTCTGAGCCCAGTTGGCCCTTCTCCAAGATATCCATAGACCAATTTCCCTCTCCTGAGGGATGGCTGAACCTGAATAACTCACCTGAATAACTCACCAACCACTGCACCTGAATAACTCACCTGAATAACTCACCTGAATAACTCACCAACCACTGCACTTCACTGTGCCCAGTGCCCTATTCTACTGCTCTGTTGCACTGGTGCCTTTCTCTGTGGAGTCCTCCAGGGTTTCCTGCAGGCACTATGCACCTGCAGGTTTGAGCTGCTCCTCTTACACAGTGAATCTGGGCTTGGGAAGAAAACACCACCTGCCACCTCTTTCTTCTTAATTAAAGTTTCTCTCTTTGCTCTCCTAGTAAGGTTCAGTTCTCGCTTCAGATCCTTCCTTGGTCTCAGGGACCCGATTCTCTCTTTTTTCTCTTCCTCATGTTGCCATATTCCAGTGCCTGGGCACCAAATCTCATACACTTTCTCTGCTGCTCACCACTCTGCCATCTTCCTGGAAACCCCTTACCTGTAGGTTTAAACTCATAGCTAACCTCTGTTGTCTCTTGCTTGCTCATCACTGGTTCTTGTACTTTCCTGCATAGCCCTGTGTGATGAGCACCATCCTTAATTTCCTGAGGTCATCAGTTAAGGTACCCTGAGGAAAGAGAAGATATTTCAAGGAAATGAAAGAAAGTTGACCTATACAAAGTCATAACACAATTTAAGAGGACTAATAAAGATGGTAAAGAAAGCTGATTTATACAAGGTTACAACTCAAGGTAAGAGAACTAACAAAGATGGTAAAGTACCTAGGGCTAGCAGCAGGGGAGTGTGTTGACCAGCCGTAGGCATGAAAAGACAGAGCAACGAAAAAGCTACCAGAACCCTGAGAGACAGATGGAGTTGTTGACGAGTGCCAGATGGTGGGGGGCTGTAATCTTTTCCAGAGAAAAGGAGCCACTGCCAACCCTTGTTCTTGTGGGGAGTAAACTTTCCCTCACTTTTTTTCTTTGTATCCTCGCATCTCTTATTCATCTCTTGCAGGGCGTAGCACTGGCTGAACTCACCAGAAGGTGGAGGGGTAGCGAGCTGGGGTGACAGTGTGAGAAGAGGTTAGCTTCTAGCTCAGGGCAGGATGGGGAGAGTGGATAGACTGTCTGGAAGGGTTATACTGAAGATACCGGGCTCAATGTATAATACAAGAGGAGTACGTCAATGAAGTCTCACAGAAACTTACACAGTCACTTCCCCCAAAATACAGTTTTTTAAACAGTGAAACAACATAGTAGATAAAAGTTTTCCTGCACCTTTAAGGAGTCCTTGGGTCTTTGGCATGCAGTTTTCTCCTAAAGTCCTCAGCCCCCAACACTGTAGTGTAACAATTGTTTCAATAGTTGCTGAATTTGTGATAAAACTAGTTTTCTTTGATGGTGTGTTTGGTGATATTCCCTGCAGCCAGTGACATCAAAACACAAACCAATTTTCTCTCCTCTGCTTTTTTCTCCTCTGCTTTCTTTCACTGGAGATTAACCTTCTTTGTGAGACATGTCTACTAATTATTGGAAGCTGCAGAAGGGTGCCTCTCACCTCTGCCGTCCTAAAGCACACATGTGAACACACACACACTTCCCTTTTACAGAATTGGAAAACAAGATCTTTTGTTGTTGGGAATGAGAAGCTGTGATTTTGGTGAGTTGAGTGAGAGAGGTCACCAGCTGTGAGCTAATATAGCTCTGTGATTCAACATTTTTTCTGGAGATGTCAGAAGACTCTATATCTGCCAGCTCCAAAAGGGGCAGATCAGGATACTCTAATGTGTATATTCAGGTTCTCAAACTAGTAGAGAAGGGACAACCTTGAAAGCAGAGAATGTCAATAGTTTGGGCACACACATTTCTTTAATTCTATTTTGAAAGAGGGAAGTTGGAGATGAGGCACTTTCTTCTATACTGTGCCACAAGATCCCTTCACAGCTGTTCTGAAGAGCTATAATAGGGACTGCCTGGTGCTTCTAAAGACATATGCACAGTGAGGGAAACTTGAGCTGGATGTTCAACCACTCCATGCTGGGGCACACATGCTGAGCCTCAGAAGGAGCACCATTAAACCCAGGAAAGAGAATAGCACCACCGCTGACCCATGCACTCGACATGGTGAGAAGTGCTTTGCCACCTGCTCCTGCCCTCCCTCCCTTGGAGAGCTGAAAGCTTTGAAAGGCTGCCTGCTGCTCAGCTGAGCCATGTACTGTGTTCTCACACGAACAAACCGTGGAGTTCTGCACTGTGGCTAGGCAGCAGGTCTCCAGCGGCTCCAGGGCTGATGCTTTTTACACTTGTGGTTTGTCAGGTTTGGTGTTTTTCTCTTGTAATTAGGATGACTGTCTCATCCTGGTTTGCCTGGGACTCCCCAAGGTTTAGCACTAGAAGTTTCACCCGGTGGAAATCCCTTACTTTTAGAATTTTGTGACACTATGAGGTATATGGAAAAGTCCGGATTGTGGTGTGACACATCTAAGAGTCAGAACCCACCAGGAGTGGGTCTACAGTGTCATATCCTTTCCACTTGGTTGGTCCCCAGTGATCCGTAAAGCAAGCTTAATGCTTACAGGGACTTGAAGTAGTAGTGGGCTAGCTGAGATTTAAATGCAATAGGTACTAAAATAATGTGTGTTAAAACCTTTTGTAGAAGATAAAACACTGCACAACAATTATTTATTAGGTTTTTTTCATTGACAATCTCTGCCCCAGTCACATGATGATCTCTTTAAAAAGGGGTATTGTAAACATTATTAATAATGCTAATCATGTAACATTAATAGTGTCAAATAATTTAATATATTTAAACATAACATATTGAAATAATAAACATAAAGTATTTCATATATCTACTGAATATTGCCCTGAGTGCTTTTATATGGGCACAGTATTTAATCATTCTAAAAATCCTGAGAAATGGTTAATATTTCCCATTTTCACTGGAGTCCATTTTCTTAATCAGAAAGCCCTCTGTTGGTGTAGATTCAGGGTTGATTGACGCAGGACAGCCAGTATAAATGACCTGGCCTGGCTCTCCAGGATGGACATGCTATTTTGCACGTCACTATAAATTCCGTGTGAAGTTTTGCATGGCTACCTCTTCAGGATAGGGTGACATGTTCAAAATTATGTATTTATGATTGGGAATGGTTCTTTGTGGCTGTGCTCATACCTTGAGGTCAGCAGGTCAGTTTTAGAGCCACCTGGAGCTATATGTACAACCTAGCAATTTGAAAGGCCACAGAAGTTGGCCTTTCTGTTGCAATACATGCATAAGAAAGCTCATACAATTTTCATATAGTGTCAAGAGTTTCCAGAAAATGTCAGCAAAATTATTGTACAACCATGATAGAAATAGTTTTCTAAAATTTTTATTTATATATGCAGCCTATCTCTTTATATTTTCTTTCAATTTTTATTGCTTTAGTTTCCCAAGCATTCATTTTTTATTTTTCATTGAGTCAAATGTATTTTTAAAGAAGGCAGAAGTGAAGTCCTCTTCTTATGAAGTCAACCTACCCCTACCAGGTACATTAAAGTCCATGGATTTTTATGATACATTTGATACAGCAATTGAATCACAATATTTCATCATTTCCATTTATCAAGAGACGCTGTTCCCTCACATCCCATGTCCAAAGCATATTTTTCTCAGAAGATCTGAAGGAAAGCCTTTTGCTCCCTGATAACAGCTAAATCTGAATTTCATCATCCAAAGAACAAATTTGTCTCTATTAATCAAATCAAAGTGCTCAGAGCTCTCAAAGAAAACATTTTTCTACATATTTTAGGGTCTTTGTATACACATACAATACTTTTCAGTCATGTATCTTAGCCAGAAAAAGTAGTAAAAAATTATAGTATTTTTTTCTCTAAATATTTT
Organism: Dolichotis patagonum; assembly: GCA_004027295.1. Taxonomy (NCBI): domain Eukaryota; kingdom Metazoa; phylum Chordata; class Mammalia; order Rodentia; family Caviidae; genus Dolichotis; species Dolichotis patagonum. The sequence continues at coordinate 5,316 of PVJX010007647.1, forward strand.
AATAGTTTGTTAGACAAACAAGTTGTAAGCCAAGTACAAAGTTTTATTTCAAGTCAGCTACAAGGGGTGAGACTTTTAAGTGTGCCAATTCAAGATTCCCTTTAGGAATTGTATAGGAAAAGTGAATGGTTAATCATTGTTAAACTGAATACAAGAAAAAATAATGTCTGGTTAAAGGTTTTTAGGCTGGCCAGTCAGCTGGGTGGGTAACCTTGGCTTCCCAGAAGTCCTTAATCTCATTTAGATCCATCAGAAAAGTGCTCAACCATTTTAACAGCAATGCCAATTACTTCCCAGAGGAGGTTGTGAATTATAACACATCACATAAAAAGTTCTTCCCCAGACTCGGCTTAGAACAATCTTAGTTCTCTATGTGAATATAACTTATGCCAAAAAGTTAGCATCCATTTTTTCTTCTAAAATAATAACTTTAAGTTCATATTTGATTTAAGGTGGCTAGCCCTGTTGCAATAAAGCAAAGAAATACTTCTTACCTTAAAAGAATATTGCATGAGATGAGAAACATGATAGACGAATCCAACGCTTCCCATAAAAAAGTGAATAAATTAGTACCAAAAATTTAGTGGAAACAAATATTTGAAATGAGAGATCACAATGGAAGTCAAGACCCTTAAAAGCCTCAAGGGAACTTTCTGTTCTTCCATGAACCATTTTATTTGGTATTAAAACAAGTGCAGTCATAGGAGCTGGGAAATATTTAGGAACATTTCATTACTACTAAAAAAATTAATGTTGCATTTTGAAAACACTTTTTCACCCTGGACATTAATATATTGGATATTCTCTGCAGTTTTTTTTTCAAAAAGAGGCTTACATATTTAGAATTAGACATCTGATACCCCTAATACTATCTTACACAGTGCTTTACACTAGATCTGTCCAACATACAACACACATGCAGTGTTGAGCTGGAGACTGGTGGGTGTACATGCCCTGTACACAGACCACTTTCCCTGGGGGCCTGAGAGTGTGTGGAACAGGAACAGGTAAGGAGGTGGTGGCAAGGAAGGTGCACGAGGTTACAGAGAGAGATTCCAGCCATCCTTACAGTAATGCTTATTTCTACATTGGCTCAGATAACCTGCAGTGTTTGTATTATGTAATAAGACTTGTAGAAAACACTAAAAAGATAACAAGCTGAAAAAAATCACCTATAACCCATACGTATAAACAATGCATCCTTCTGCCTTCCTTCCAGACCCTTTTGTTAATCTCTCTACAGTTAAGGCAAACAATGGTCAGCATTCTCCCCATCTACCCTAACAGTAACCTTGCAACCCACAGATTGCCATTTTTGAGGCTGCTCCACACTCCTGTCACTCCATACCTTTTAAAGTTATTTTAGTTTTTCTTTTTGTCATATATAAAAATACTGGGGTCACCAGCAGCCAGTACAGGAGGATCCAGGGACTTGGCAGTGGGCACCACTGGAGGAAGCCAGGTGCCTGACTTTCCCCCTATAGTGCAGGGCCAGAAAACTATGTGGAAAGAACCAGGGAATGGCAAATGGTCTTCTTGTTACTCAGCATGGCTTCCACTGACTCACAAGAATGGTAAATTGGCTTATTTCTCCTCCTGACCCCTCCATGGCTTGCACTGGCTCATGGGAAAGGCAAATTGGCTTCTCATTACTCCTCCAAGACCCAGCATAGCTTCCACTGACTCACAGGGAGGGAAAATTGGCTTATTTCTCCTCCTTGGCCCTGCATGGCTTGTTCTGGCTCATGGGAAGGGTGAATTCCTCTTTTCTTTTTATCTACTTTTTTCTTTTTTCTTTCCTTTTTCTTCTTTTTTTCTTTCTTTTCTATACAACTGGGGAAAACTCCAGCTACAGAAAGCTAATTCCATGCCCCAAACCCAGAGACCAAGCTCAGATAATCCCTTAAAAACTACTTTATCCTTTCTTTTCTAGCCCCCTTTGCTAGTTCCCAAAACCTTCGATGACCATCCCTTTGTCCTCCAGCCTTGCTTCTATTTCCTTCCATTATCTTTCTTTTATACACTATCCTCCCTAAATTTTTCCACCACAGGGTGTATCTACTTTCCATACAAGCTCCTGATTTATGATTGGTTCTGTTATATAACTATATGTTTGGTCCTATGTTGTAAGTACAAATTCATGCTATTGTTATTGTTCATTTGCTACTTTAGCTAGGATGCCGTATCTATTGTAATCAGTAGCTCTATTTCCTGTAACAAAACAGGCAAGCTCTGAGGTAGTAACCTCACCACATCCATGCACTAAAGGCCTGAGGACTGAGCCAAACTTATACCAACATCCCACTCTTAAATAATTGGGAAGCTAGGATCTTGGGACAGACACAAACCAAGAATTTCCTACACACAGAAGACACCCTTGAAAAATTGATTTTCTAGAGAGGCATTGATAGTAGTCATATAGTCACCTCCTACAAAAATTCACAAGGATCATCACAGAAAACAAAATTAAATAGAAAATGACCAGACCAAGAAGCAAAATGCAATCTCAGACCTCCAACCCATCCAGAACAAGTCCATGAAATACTGACATTGAAGAAATTGGAAGAAACATACTTGAAATTTCTGAAATGATAACAACTGAAGTAAAGAAACAAATTCATGAGGATACAGAAAAAATCAGATCAGATATAATATCTCAGGTAAAAAAAAACAACTAAAAATGTTAGCATTTATAAAGGAATTGCTCAGCAAATATATAGACAAAAGATAGATGATGTAGGAAGAGGATATAAACTATGAATGATCAATATAGGAAAAAATAGAATATGCAAAACATTTAAAAAGATGTCCAGAAAATTAAAAATTCCATTGAAAGCTCACAAAATCACTTGAATGAATCTGAAGACAGACTTTCAGACCTTGAAGACAGAATAACAACTAGTGATAAAGAACAGAAAGATCTCTTGAAAATAACAAAATATCAGGAAATAATTCAATAGTTGCAGGACAATACAAAGAAAAATAATATAAAAATAATTGGTGTCAATGAAAAAGCAGGAGACTACACAAATGACATTAAAAAAAACAATTTGCAGAGGTAATAAAAAAATTTCCCAAGAATAGAAAAATAATCTTACAGTAGATAAGAGAGGCATATATAACTCTAATTAGCCATAACCAAAATAAATCTACACCAAGACATATAATAATTAAAATCCCAGAAATTCATCATAAGAATAAAATATTAAATCTGTTAGAGAAAAGAAACTGATCACCTATAAAGGAAACAGTAGCAGTTATATTATAGAAAACAAACAGATCACCTATAAAACAAAGCCAATCAGAATCATGGCAGACTTCTCAACACAAATCCTCAAGTCAAGAAGAGCTTAGAATTAAGTATTTCAAGTCCTGGAAGAAAACAACTTCCAACCCAGATTGATGTACACTGCAAAACTATCTTTCAAAATTAATGGAGATATAATATACTTCCAGAACAAAGAATAACTGACAATATTCATGACTATCAAATCAACACTACAAAGGATACTAAAAGATACTCTAGACAGTGATAAATATGGCCAAATTCAAAGAACAACAACAGAAAAAATTACCAAACAGATCAGGCAAATAGAAGAGAAAAGTAAGGATCAAAGAGCAAGAAAATATCATGACAAAGACATATAAAATAGCCTGCCAATAACATGCCAATACATATCAGTTATGGCCATCAATGTAAATGGTCTCAATTCATTAATAAAAATAGACTAGCAGAATAGATCAAGAATAAGATCCATAGATATGCTGTGTACAAGAAAAACGTTTAAGTAAAAAAGAAATCCATAGACATAAAGTCAAAGGATGGAAAACAATACTCCATGCAACATGATCCCAGAAAAAAAATCAACAGTAGTTATTCTGTTTACAAACAATGTGGATTTCAAACCAAGAATGATCAAAAGAGATAAAGAAGGTCACTACACCTTTGTAAAGGGAACAATCCAAGAGGGAGAGATAAAAATCATAAATATATATGCACAAAATATGGGAGCACCCAACTACATAAGACAAATATTAAGATATGAAAAATCAAATAACCAATAACATAGTTGTAATGAGGGAATTTAATATCCCATTATAACAGAGAGATAGATCAACTAGATAAAAAAAGTCAGCAAAGAAATAACAAAACTGAATCAAACTGGGGAACAAATGGACATATTAGATGTTTACAGAGTGTTCCATTCAACAAATTCAGAATACATATCTGCTTAGGTGTGCATGGGAAATTCTCTAAAATAAACCATCTACTAGACCACAGAACATGCTTCAGTAAATGCAAAGGAATTGAAATTATCCCATGCATATTATGCAGCAATAGTGCAATAAAATTGGAAACTGCAAAAACTCCATAAATACATGGAAATTAAATAACACCTTCCTGAACAACCAATGGGTCATAGATGAAATTAAGGAAAAAATTAAACAATATCTACAATCACACAAAAATGTAAATATAAATTACAGGAACCTGTGGTAAGCAATTAAAGCAGTGCAAAGTGGGAAATTTATAGCAGTGGATTCTCATATCAAGAAAATAGAATGAACAGAAATAACAACCTAGTGCTTCACTTCAAGTTTCCACAAAAAGAAGAGCAAATCAAGCCCAAAGTCCAAACAAAGGAGAAAGTTATAAAGATCAGAGCAAAAATTAACGCAAAGGAGGCTAAGATAACAATACAAAGAATTAATGAATCAAAGGGTTAGTTATTTGAAAAAATAAAAAATTGATAAAATCTAACCCAACATTATAAAAAACATAAAAAAAGAGAGCAAAACCCGAAATTCATGCAATAAAAAATGATAAGGGTGAAATCACCACAGATCCTGTGGAAATACAGAAGATCATCAATTCCTACTTTGAAAATCTTTACTCACATAGGATGGAAAACACTGAAGAAATGCACAGATTTCTAGAAATCTATGAATTATCAAAGCTGAATCAAGAAGATATAAAAATTCTGAATAACCCAATATCAGATAATAAAATTGAAAACATGATTAAAAACTTACCAACAAAGAAGAGTGTAGGTCCTGATGGATTTTCAGTTGAATTTTACAAGAAATTTAGAGAAAATTTAATGCTAACACTTCTCAAACTCTTTAATGAAATTGAAAGGGAAGCAATTTTCCCTAACTCATTCCTGGAGGCAAAAATTACGCTGATACCAAAACTAGAGAAAGACCCAGTCAAAAAAGTGAACTATACACCAATCTTCCTAATGAACATAAATGCAAAAATCCTCAATAAAATCCACAATAAATCCTCAATAAAACACCAGCAAATGGAATGCAGCAAGTCTTCAGAAAGATTATACATCATGACCAAGTGGGATTTATGCCAGGAATGCAGGGATGGTTCATCAGAGGCAAATCAATAACTTAATATACCACATCAATAGAGCCAAAGACAAAAATCACATGATCACCTCAATAGATGCAGAAAAATTTTTGATATAGACCAACACTTGTTCATCATAAAACCCTACAGAATCTTGGAATAGATGATATCTGCCTCAATCTGATAAAGGCCATCTATAGCAAACCAAAAGACAACATCATACTAAATGGAAAAAAACTGAAAACTTTCATTCTAAAATCAGCAACAAGAGAAGGATGCCCACTGTCACCACTCCTATTCAATATAGTTGTGGAAACACTGACCAGAGCAGTTAGACAAAACAGAAAAATAAAAGGAATAGGGATATGAAAGGAAGAAAAAAATTATCACTATTCATGGATGGCATGATATTCTACATTGAAGACTGCAAAATTTCCACCAAAAACTTCTGGAATTAATAAGCAAATTCAGAAGCATAGCTGGATACATAGTCAGTACTCTAAAATCAATAGCATTCGTGTATGCAAACAACAAACTCAGAGAGAAATTAGCGAAACAATACTCTTTACCGTAGCATCCAATAAAATGAAATAATTAGAAATCAGTCTAACAAATTATGTAAAAGATTCATACACTGAAAATGACAGTACTCAAAAAAATAAAAGAGATTGAAGAGGGTATTAGAAAATGGAAAAAGTATCCCTTGCTTGAGGATAGGAAGAACCAACATTGTGAACATGGCCATGCTACCAAAACTGTTACACGGATTTAATATAATTCTTTTCAAATTACCATTAGCACATGTCACAGAACTAGAGGAAAGTTTCCTAAAATTTAGTTGAAAGCAGAAGAGGCCTAGAATAGCAAAGACAATCCTATTATTGGGCGACACAGGAGGAGGCAAGGCAGGAGACATCACAATACCTGACTTGAAATTGTACTATATATAAAACAGCATGGTACTGGCAAAACAATCAAAACAAAACAACAAACAAAGAAAACACCAAAAAACAAAACAAACAAACAAACAAACAAACAAAAAACAGGCCTGAAACAGTGGAACAGGCTGGAAGACACAGACACAATTACAAACACACTCAACCACCTTATCTTTGACAAAGGGGCCAAATATGTTCACTGGAAGAAAGAACCTCTTTAATAATGGTGCGGATAAATTGGCTTTCCATGTGTCAAAGACTACAACTAGATCCATGTCTCTCATCCATGCATGAAGCTAAAGTCAAAATGGATCAAAGATCTAAATATTAAAACAAAAATACTAAGTCTCCTGGAAGAGAAAGTAGGTTGAAACCTTGAAGCCATAGTGATAGGCAGAATTTTTATGAACAAAAACCAAACTGCATGGGAAGTACTTCAAAGAATCAACTACTGGGGTCTCATTCATCTTATTAGAAAGTTTCTGCACATCAAAAGGAATCACCAACAGAGTGAAAAGAAAACCTAGAGAAAGTGAAAAAATTTTAGCCAGCTATTCCTCAGACAAAAGACTTACATCTAGAATATATAAAGAACTGAAAAAACTCAGACCCTCCTCAATTCAAAGACTCAATGAAAAATGAGCAGCAGAGATGAAGAAATGCAAATGGAAAATAAATACATGAAAAAATGTCCAACATCCTTAGAGAAATGCAAATTAAAACAACATTGAGATTCCAATAATATATAATATATATTAACTAAGAAAAGTATACTAATTTCTATTAATTCATTGAAAAAAATGGTTTGTGCTTATATTGTTTGATCAATTTGCGTGTCTGTATCTTGTAATCTGAGCAACTACTTTGAAGATAACAATACCCAATATATTAACCACTGTTAATTTCCTAATATCTTGTTTTGAAATTCTGTATCATTGTTTTTATTGTTTTTTCTCTCTTTAAAATAAAAAAATACCAAAGCTCACATTTTCCACTGCTAGCTGTGCTACTGCTTACACCTAAGAGGGAATGCAGAAATCCAAAGGATTTTCCTGACTGTGCTTTGCTAATGTTGGAGTTAGCGACAGTCACATTAAGGTAAAATGGTGCTACTAAGGTGGTGGGAGAAGGGGGCCTTGGATTTACTCTCCTGGGCGTTTACCAAGCTCCCATGATCCTCTAAAGATACCAGAGTGCCTGTGTGTCCAGCGGGAGTACTGACAATTCTGAGCAGCCTGTGAGAAGCTTAACAGACCCACAGCCTAAGTGTGCCTGTATGTGTCTGTATGTGTGAGTGTCCATGGCTGGGGAAGCGGTTTCCTGTGAAATGGGCAAAGAATAAAACGCACATTTTAGCTAAGGTCAGTGCTGGTCTACAGCACTAGTGAGATATGTAGGCAGACCTCCTCAGGGCTTTCAGCAATACCACCAGCAATAGTGGGGTTGAGACCTCTAGGTAGCAGGAGACCCCATGAACTCTGAATAAGCTTAACGGGAAACGAAAGATATGGTAAGCAGTGGAAGCAGCAGTGTTAGCAGGACAGCTGCAGGTGAATGGACATAAGGCAAGATTCTGAAGACCAGGGAGTTAAGGCACCTTGTGCTTGATGTCTTTGATAAAATTAGTTTCAGAATACACAACCAAAGCTCTTGTGCATGCGTGGTTTAAGACACCATCTTGGAGGGAACTCCTCAAGGAAAAGAAGCCTGGGAAATCACCAAGAAATGGAGCATTCAGGGTTTGGGATTTAGCTCAGTGGTGTAAGCACCTGCCTGGCAAGCATGAGGTCATGAGTTTGATCCCAGGTAACAAACAACACAAAACAAAACAAAACAAAACAAAACAAAACAAAACAAACAAATAAAAAACCCACCCCCCCAAACAAACAAAAAGAAATGGAGCATTAAATAAAGGACTCTAAATGGTTGCATTGGACCAATGTTTAAACAGTTATGTTCCTTCTTGTTCATAAGGATATCTACCTTATACACTGAAAACTATAAAGTTTTGATTTTTACCCATCTGATAAGAAAAGTGAGCAACTTCCAACCTCATGGTGCATATAGTCAGTGCTGGATATCTATGGATTCTACATTCAAGGTTTCAGCCAATTCCACATAAAAAATATTTAGAGGAAAAATAACATGTACTGAACATGCATAGACATTTTTCTCTTCATTATTCCCTAAATATCTATAAGCTATAATTTCCTGCCTTTTTAGATACTGAAAGATGATTGTGCATAACTGTGTACATACGGTACCTCTGGTTATAGTCACCTCAGACATTAAAAGTTTCAGGCCATTTTGGTACAGTAGAAAGAAACGTTTTGGTACATTGTTCTCACGTCTATCTAGGTTTGGATCTGGTCTGGATCTGCTGCTCTGCTTCTTCCTGTGGATACTTGTGAAGTTACCTAATGCCTCTGAGTCTTGGCTATCTCTAAATGAACCTAAGTGCCACTAAAGGCTCTTCTAAAGGAAATGACAGCTTGATATGTAGATTGCCTTGTGCAGGGCTGACTGTACAACTAGTGCAGAATAGTAAATGTTCAACAAATGTCAATTTTCTTTTCTTCTTGTACTAAATAAAGTGTACACTGAGAGGCAAATGATAATTTATTTCTTAATAAAATGACTTCAGTGTTGGCGGGTAATCTAAGTTAAAATACTGGCATAGTAAAGGCATACCTATTGTTTTCTAATCCAGTTCCACTTGGATGTCTTTGTGACTCTCTCTCTGTAGGTGGTTATGGCTAAGAGTACAGAAGACCTTTCAATCATTGGTGTTAATGATTACTCACAAAGCATAGGGGCTGTAACAAGAAGTGATTCCTGGTACTCTGCTTGCTCACTTATGCCTCTCTAGTCTCCATCAGAGGGCAGGAGAAGGAGACACTGTTCAAATTTGACCCTTTAGATTGTACCTATTCTCTACCTCGCAGGAGTGTAACCATAGGGCAATGGACTCTGGGTGGAGAAGTCATATTCTTGGGGTAATTTTGATGCTCTTGATGCTTCAGCCAGGGTGAGCTCTAAGGGTAATACCCACTTGGAGCTGTCCTGTGTGATGTGTTTCACAGGAAGCTGTTATTTTCCATGCAACATGGTGTGGCTTGCATGATTGATCTGGTTACCAACCAGTTAAGTAAGAGAGAGCATCTGCTTTAGCTTGTCATTTGGGGAAAAATATTTTTGCTTCAATTGACCTAAGCAATTCAAAGCAAAAGGAATGACAATTGAAAAGTTGAAGAGGAGTGAGTAAAAGGGCTGTGTGATACTTTTAAATGACATTTTCTACTTCATAAAAATGGGACTCCTTAGAACCCCACAAAATGCATACAAGTACATGTTCATGAACTGACGGACCTTTGCTCTCTTTGGGTATATGTTAGGTGACATAAAAGGCTTCTAGTGAACAGTGTGCTGCTGGGTTAGCAAGCATAGGTGGGAGCGATTCTCCCACCTACATTTCATTTCCAGAGGATCAAACAAGAATTTGTTTTATTTTGGGGTCATAGCTCTGTGCTTTCTTTCCAACAGCTGATTTGAACTATTTGAGTGGAATGCGACTTGATATCTTGCTCTGTGGCTTCCTCTGCATCTGCCCCCCAAACTTAGGCTTATAGCAGCCCCGAGTCCGTGGTAGGTCAGGCTGTGTACAGTTCATTTGTTTCTGTGTAGCTTCTTATACACAGTGGAGAGTGATCACATAGTGATTCTTTTAAAAATTTTTTTTTGGTACCAGGGCTCGAGCTCACAGCCTTGCACTTACCAGCCAGGTAGTTATGCTGCTGAGCTGAATCCCTGGCCCCACATAGTGATTCTTAATGGACGAGAATGAGAATGTCTGTGTGTTCCATTTTCCTAGGAGGAGGACGATCTCATTTCTGTGGAGACGTTATTGGAAGCCTTGGGCCTCAGGAGATTTTTTGGGTATAGATATCCCAAAAAGGAGATGTGAAAGAAAAAGACTTAATGTTTGAAAACATAGACAAAGCAGCAGGGTATCACATCAGGATGATTCTCTGGAGCCAAGGGAGAACAGAACCTGGTTCCGAGTCCCAACCGTTGGGGGGCTGTTTAGATCTTGCTCTTAGCGTCTCGTGCAATAGGTGACCATGTACCCTGCTCAGGATATTCCTGGAGCAGACCTGTTGCTCAGGGCACTTAACAGAAACATCTCCTTTCACTCTTTAAGGATATTGATTTAGACTGTAAAAGCATATTGTCACCTTTCCTCTTCACCTCATTATCTGTTCCCTCAGTGTCCCAGGCAGTTGCTATGACTGACAGTCCAGTAAACCACTCATTGAAGCTTCTTTAGGGCCCAAAAGCTGTAACTGGGCAAGGATTTTCTTTGAGAAACAGTGGCTTCCCTAGTGGCTACTACGCTTTTAATTTTAATTTTATGCAAATCACTTTTGATCTTTCCCTTACTTCATTCTTTTTAGCTACAACTTTTTGTTTTGCCTTTTTAATCAATATTATTCTGTAAATTTCTTTTTTACAAAAAATGCAATTAATTATTTATTTAGTTGATTGTTTATAAACAATGCCTATACATATGTACTTCTGGCTTCCTCCATCTATTCTTGCCAATTCACATTGTAAAATAGGGGAAAAGAAAAAGAAAGTCATAGAATTGATGCTATGATTAAATGGCATATTGCACATAAAAGCACTTAATTTAGTGCGCAGTACAGAGTCAGTGTTCAATAAAATTAGTTTTGTTGTTCTTCAAATATCAGTTCCATGAATTCATTTTTCCATTTCTCAGAGAGCTATTTGTGCCTTCCAACTAGGGAAAGTTAGGATATTATGTCATTTTGAGGTTATGGGCAGGACCATCTTATGTCCACATAAAATGTTTTCCTGAAGCATCCAGGACCTTGATAGGTGCCAAGTGAAGTCTCTAAAGTTCATGTGGTCTACAGCCCCCTCCGCTCCCAATTTCCAAGTTGGTGACTCAGTCATTTCTATAGGGGCCAAATTGAATAATACCATTAAAACATTAGATTTTTGCCTCATCTCTAACATGTAACATTCAAAACATCTGAGCATGGGATGTGAGCTTGGCAAATGAGAGGAAGGGAGTGGTCTGCGGAGCAGAACAACGGATGAGGTGCCTCGACGACATTCGTATTGGAGGTGTCTTGTCTGGAGGAATTCCGCAGAGGTCGAAGATTATCTGCAGGGTAAAGAGCTTCCACAACTTTGAGATTTACAAATTTGTTTTTCAGATGCTTCTCTCATCAAGATATTGTCAGTATTCTATAGAGACAGCTATCCAATCTCAGAAGAAAGTGACCAGCTGAACCCTGAAGATTTCTCTGGAGTTCAGAGCATCCAAAAAAACATTGCTCTGGATAAATGCTTTTCTCTTTGCTGTTTTTGCTTTTTCTTTTTCTTAAAACCTTTCCTGTACATGTGAAGGTTTCCATAGAGCAGATCTAAAGCGCTTCCCTACCCCCTGTCCTGTAGAGGAAGAAAGGACTTGCTCTCACATGAGAAATGTTCTGAAACGAAACGCCGTGCTGGTCAGGATGGTCCCTCAGTTCCCACCGCAGCGGCGCATCCGGCAAGCTACAGAGTCTCTCAGCTCAGCCAAAGCAAAGGGCAACAAGACAGAAATTCGAAATAGGAGGACTTACCAAGAAGGAAGAAAAGATGCTAAATCTATCGAACAAAGACACAGAAAGTATGTCAGAAGACAGAGAGGGAAAAATGAAAAAAATAATGGAAGACTCACTAACCATGTTTGCCTATTTTCAAGGGACTTACAGAATTTAAGCCCTGTCACAGTGGAAAAATATGTAATACACTTCAACAAAGACAAACCAATAGGTGGTTATCATGTACCTACTTAGTACACTATCTATTTTCCGGGGTCATAGGAGTGACAGCAAAGATAAATTAAACCCACTGACACTCAGAAAAAGTTTGTTTTGGTCTTTATCTTACTCTTTTATTATCCAGAGTTTAAAATGAGAAAAAAAGTCACCCTGAGCTTCAGTGGCTCCTTTTCCTACATGTGTAGTAATGATTCATGAATATGGCTATTGGCAAAACTGAAACAAGAAAGAAGGAAACAGGTTGGTTGGACCACACTGTGGATATCTGTGAAAGGAAGACTTCACAGACGAAGTGCCTGTGTTGAGGAAGTGAGAGAGAGACACACAGGCCTCTTAGCCTTGCTGCTGTTTGGGAAGATTGACAGAAATGAACTTGGCAAATACCAGACACTGTGATTTTTGCAGTATATAAATTTAACTCCTATAAAAGCCTGATGAAGTGAAAATTTGTGTTCTAGAATTCTCAGAATCTCAGTCAAAGCAACATATCCAGAAGTTAGTAGGGCTAAAAAAGATCAAAGAAGAATGGATATATTTGCTAGGCAGTGAGCAGGCATTTTTGCTTTACAGTTTGAATGACAGACAGATCTGAAAGGTTCTGCTGAGTGGGAGCCAAGAGTCACTCTACCCAACTGAAGCCATGGTCCTTTAGTAACGGTGTAGTATCCCAGGAGTCTGCTCCTTCAGGCAAGGAAGAGGCACATACAGGAGAAGCCAGAAATCACCAAGGGACAGATGTGTGCGCACCGTTAAAACTACAGATACATCGACTCCTTCCTACACCATGCAGTGGAAACCACCAAGAAATCTTAGAGATTCCCAGGTGATTCTGCTGTGCCGAAGTTGGGATCCTGACCTTGCTTAAGTAGATTTTGTTCCTTGAAATCTTATGAGGACTCTGACTGCACCTTTGACCCTCGTCTTTCTACTTTAGCTCATGGTCTTTCCTAAGTGTAGAAATCTTACAATTAATTCAGGAGAAAGGTAACAGAAAAGGAAAACAAAGAAAATTAGAGTCTGAACTTATGGCTTCTTTTCCTCTTGGGCTTGCTGATTGACACTGGTGCAGTTATTTTTGTTCAACATTATCATGGTTTGTAGAATAAACGTAGAATCTTATCTGCAGGATATTTCAAAGTGGATGTATGGCCATCAGAACGATTCAGGTGCAAACCCTTCTGCTTGATAATCAGTGAGTGTATGTTTCAAGTCCTAGCCCAAAGATGGTATTTGTCAAATGCTACATGAAATTATTTGCTGTATGTGAGTGTTCCGTCTCCTAGATCCAGCCAAAAGATTCATGCCTTGTTTACTCTCAAATACACGAATTCTACACATAGTAAGATGGTAATGGGGAAACAAAATCACCCCTTCTCCTTGACTTATACTTTGTTTTGGATATTTTATGATTCAAGGGACGTATTCATGGTGGTTTTGTACATTTTGTAGACTGTTGTTCTCTGACCTTTCCACATATCCCTGCTCTTCTGTGATAAGTGAAGATGCTGCAACGAGTGGGATGGAAAAGGATCAATCAAAACCAAGGGCAGCAGGAACAGCTCTTCTCTGCGGCAGTGTTTTTGCAGGTGAGGGATCATTCAGCTTTTAAAGACAAGAGAGTGGTCAAAACATAGAACAATTCTTTCTGTCCATTCTGCCACCCATTTGGAATGAAGGTCAAACATTCACTAGTGAGAGAAGAGAATTTTGAATAAAGTGGTTTCAGTTTTTATGTTTTGTTAAATGCTGGGTAAATATGCTAATGGAGGATAAGGCACTCCACTCTTTAAAGACACAACATTTAGAACACCTTTGATACTAGGCATGCTGTTAGCCACTGAAGATAAAAGAGGCCTCACTTTTATGGTCTATTTTCCCTTTCTCAGGCTTCATTCTTTAGGGAAGAAAAATCGTTGCATTTTCCAGAACAAGATGATCTCAACAAAGCTGATTCTGTTGCTTGAGGTCTGATTCAGAGATGCTTATCTGGAAGAAGGGCGAAGGTGAGAACCCTTCCCCTACCAATCTACCTGGGATCTATCCAGAAATATGTCACTTTACCAGTATATAAAATAGAGCCAAAGTTCCTACTTGGACTACTGAATTAAGGGTTTATAATAACATATTTCATCTTAAAGAAGTGCTTAAGTCATATTTGAGTTTCTTTAGTAATCAAAATAAAAAAAAACCCTATTCTGTAGAGTTACTGAAATTCATCCTAATAATATTATAGAATATAAAATTGTTAGCCACGTTACAGTTCTCACTTTTAGCCTAGTATAATACTGCATATGCAAATTGTAAAGAAACTCAAAGCAAAGAAATAGTAAAAAATCAAGCCAAAGTATATCTAGAAAATGTGGTTTTCTGACTCTTAAACAAATAACACTGAGCCAAAGATGCCGATGGAGTGTCTCAAGGCACTATCGCAATGGTCACATTCATCTTGGGACAGGGACGTGCATGTCGGTGTGGGTGGAAGGCCAAAGTGAGGGAAGACAGTAGTTCGAGTCATATACTAAACCACACAAAATCAGATCCACTTCTCCAAACATCCTATCCACAAGAAGCAGATTTGCTGTAACATTTTTCAAAAACATTGTCTAAAATGATAGCTTGTTTATATCTTAGATTTATGGGTATGTTTTTCTCTGGTGAAAGTTAAACATGGCTTCAATCTCTTTTTCCTGTCATTGTCACCTAACTCAAGAGTGAGTATGGTTTTGCTGTGCAACAATAATAGAGTGTTTGCCACTGTCCTCATTTGTCACATGCGTTTTTCCTACATATTAAAGCACTTTTCTTGGTGAGCAGAGATTGACAACAATTTTCAGCTAGACACATACGCCCTTTCTGTTTCTGTATTTGGTCCCTATTCAGCTTCTAGGAGAGACTATTTCCCTTTCCTGTCACCTATGTTTCTTCCTCAGCCTTCCTGTTTTTCATCTGAGCTACTATTTCCCAAAACTTTTTTTGGTGGGTGAAGGGGATCGAACTCACAATTTCACGCTTGCCAGGCAGGCACTTGTGCTGCTGAGCTAAGCCCCTAGCCCTTTGCAAAACTTTAAACAACTGACAAACTCAAGTTTCTCTGGTCATTATTTGAAATCACAACTTAATTTTTTTTTTTACGTAGAAAAGAAAAAGATTAAAAGGCAGCTGAAAGAGAGTACTATAGCTTGACAAGAAAGAGGCTTTTCTCAAAGGTGTTATGAGATTCAGAGAGGAAGATACCACAGAACTGGCCAAATTTCCTTCTATCAAATTTATTATCAGTATCTTAAATACTGATAATAAAATGGCCAAAGTGGTCCTACTTATTTGTATGTGTCTGTGTGGTTGTGAATCTAGAATAGAGTCACAGGGTTCTTTCTTGTTTTTTTTTTTTAAATACTAGCTGGTAAGACTCTTTCTTTATGATAATTTTCCATTCTTCTTTGCAGAACTCAGACTTCTAGAATGTTCTGAGGTTGGGTTGAGTTACACATGAAACAGTGTTTGTTCATGCTCAGGAGAACATTGGTCACTGTTTCACCTGATGATTAACTTTCATTGTCATTACCTCCACATAAGATTCTGAGGGCAATGGGAAACTCCAGCAGCCACCTGTCTGGTAAAGATGTCATTTCTTACTTCTGGATTGAAAGTGTGGGCCACATAGATTCTGCAAGTCTTTTCGCATAGAGCCTTCTATGGCTTTCCTGGCAGGCACTCAGGGTGAATGTAAAAATGGGTAAATGGGGAAAAAATGGACTAAACTAAGTCAACAGAAGCTGATTCTTCAATCAAAAGATTATTGGGCGTTTGGGATATCCTTATCTAAATACTCATAGCACTTACCATAGTGGCCGCCGTGTAGTGGGTACTTAACATGTGTGGAGGATTGAATGGATCTGAATGAAGATGTTAAATGATGTTGCAACTGAAAACAGGTGGCTTGATTGCCTTACTGCTGAACGGTGGTTCTTCAAGAGAAGTCAAAGGCTCACTGATCCAGTCATCAAGTTGGCAAATACTACCGAGCTCCTTCCATGTCTCTTAAGCATCCACTGGAAATTACTCAGTTCATTTCACTTCCCACCCTGACGTAATAGAGCCATACAACGCAGACTCCATGAGAGTAGTACGCTATCTGGTCCTTCTTATTGAATTATCTGTACCACCTAAAATAGAACCTTAAGGATGTCAGGGGATCCTCAAAATGGGCCAGGTTGAAATTTCTGCCAGCTAGCATCGCCTGACTTGCAGATGGCTTTGCATCTTTTCCTGCACTGAAGCTGAGAAGTGCTGTTGGAGGTGGCTCTGAATTAAGCTTGAGATCCTCGACTGTTGTAGGCATTTGCTGGTCTAATCAGCCTCTGCTGCCACCCCAGCCCATGTCCCAGGAAGACCCTATATCCCACACCAGTTCATTTGATTAGAATTCTATAGGTTTTCTGTTGTTTTTTTGAAGGTCATTTTTGAAGACACAGAGTCTGGTGCTCCTCTGTGAAATCATGTCTGCTTTTATTTGATAAAACCTATAAAATGTTGGAGGTTGAAGGTTTGGCTTTCTTGTAGCAGAAAAATGCTTGACAGATGCCTGTGCTGCAAACTTTTCCACTGTGCTGCCGAGACAGGATAAGTCTCACAAACCTCCTGCACTTCAAACTGGAGAAGAATAACTTTTAGGCTCGAGGCTGCCTGGGGATTCCCCAGGTTTTGGGATGTCCTTTCTTCCTGTGTGCTGCCCAACCCTGTTCTGAAGCCTACTTTCTGTTATGGTGGGAAAGAAGACAAAAGGGGGAGAAGTGTTTTCATAGAACACAGTTTAAAAAGCTTTTTCATATGTTATTTTTAAAAAATCCTTGCCATGGAGCTGTGAAAAGTGTGTTAACCCAGTCTAGGGATGGGGAAATACAGGTTGAGAGAGGTGACACAGCACCTGAACAAGAAACGGAGCCGTCATCTCCATCTTCTAAATATTAACCTTACTTGTTTTTCTACTCCCAAACTGCATAAATTAGTCTCGTAAATCCATTAGACGTTTTGTTTGTTTGCTTCCTGGTCACTTCCCTTGTGGGTGTTGTGCTTTTCCAAACTTGCTCCTTCCCATATTGTTTCTCTTATGTAACTCATCTGTCCCCCAAATTTGAACTCAGGAGGATAGTGCTTGCTTGGTGGCAAGAGTGGGCTTTTGGAATGGACTCAAATCTGAGTTCTGTCATTTACCGTCTGTTAGGCCTTGGCTAGTTTCTTAACCTCTGAGTCCTTTGTTGTCTTGATTGGGTAATGGTGATAATTACAATGCACTTCTTCAAGAGCTGACAGAAAAGAATTGTGGATATCACATTGCTTAATACTATGCAGTTTGCTGCTGCTTCTGTCCAGTTTACAATATTACTGGTCTCCCCTGCTTCCTGAAAACTGCCATTCATTATCTTGGGGTTTCTGAAAACCACCACTTCTCAAAGAAAGAAAAAGTAAGAGGGAAAAAGAGAGAATAGGAGAAAGAGCATTGAGCAACTATCAGATATAGAGAAAGCACAGCCAACTGAAA
This sequence comes from Dolichotis patagonum, assembly GCA_004027295.1. Lineage (NCBI taxonomy): Eukaryota > Metazoa > Chordata > Mammalia > Rodentia > Caviidae > Dolichotis > Dolichotis patagonum. Next base: position 23,010 of record PVJX010007647.1, read on the forward strand.
AGAAAGAAGAGGACTATTAAAAAATTTATTGCAGCAAAGTTGGTTAGAAGAGAGAGAAACAGCAGAAGGTGGCACTGTGTGTCCCTGTGGACAGGTTCTGACTCACAGGGAACAGATGTGAATTGAGGAACCATCTCAGGAGTGTGGGTCCCATCTCAGCAACTGAGTGAGGGAGAGGAGAATCTGAGACAAGCTGGCTCACAAGGGAAGGAGGAGGGATGACAGGAGTTGTCTCTGTGTAAGTCCAAGTGGCAGTTGGGGTGTATTTACATTTTGAAGGTTTTTTTTTTTTTTGAAGAAAGGACAACAAGCTTTTTATATACTTTTTGCTTAGCAACAAGAGCCACCAAAGGCATGTGTTCAGTCAAGATGTCAGTTACACAGCTCATTAAAATATTAAGTGAAACCCTGATGACAATCACATAGCACTGAGCCTTTTTGTCTGCCAAAGTGTGCCTTTTAGCGCACGACAAAGTGGGTCGAAGTTTGTTTTGTTATTTTATCACTTCTTTTTGTCTTAGACTTTTGATGGAGTTTCTTTTCAGTAGGTAAAGTGGTTGCCAAGCTTGGTAGGGATCTGAGGACCAGGATACCATAAAGAATCAGATGTCTGCTTCTGGGTGGACAGGACAAAGAAAGCCTCCTTGAAACTTCTCTCTGAGATGGCATTCACTCAGATGTTTTCTAAGCCTTTACTGTGTGCCAGGTCCTGAACTAGATGATGGGAATTAAGTATTGGGAAAGACAGACATAGGCTCGTGATGCAGTCCTGACATCTACGAAGGTCTGTTTCCTGGAAAACACCTCACATCAAAAAATCTCTTTCAAGTACATGAGAGGAGATACATTAGTGTATCTCCTGAATTGTCTTCTGCCAGCCCCTGACATGAGAATGAACACTGATCATCAGTGATATTGACAGACACTGGGCTGTTGATTGCAAAGTCACCCTCCTGAAGGCACTTTTACCTGAAGTATATAAAAGTAATAGAAAGCCTCCACCCACAGGATTGAAATTCTGCTTGGGAGCTTTATGCATACATGTTTCATATATGTTGCACTTCATGGAAGTAAATGCTCATCTTTTGATGGTTGTAATATAGTGAGAGTGAACATTTATTGAATACTTATCAAGTGTCAAGAATAATTGTGTTAATCATTTTAAATGAACAAACTCATTTAATCTTTGAATCCATTAACAAATCCATTAGCAACAAGAACTGTGAAGGATCTAAGATATTGCTCCATTTGAAAGCTTCTGGATGCTGGAAGAAGAAAAGAGATTCCTAGGTCAGAAACCAAAGATATCACACGAAGCAAGGCTTGTCAGTGGTATTGTGACCATCAGCACATGGGTGTAGTTTCTCTGGCATAAAGTTCCACCCAACAATGCTTTGTGTTATAGAAGAATAATGAGCTTGAGAAACTTTCCTTTGTTCTGGAATAAGATGCTATTTCTATATGTCAAGCCTTTTTGCTATACTATATCCTTGAGAACAAAGGATCATAGTTTGGAACAAAAGGCAGTGAGTGTCATATGGGATACGTAGCAATCTGAGAAACTCATAGAGCACTGTCGTCCAAAAAATACAGTGAGTACGTACTTTCTACAATGAGTAATGGTGACTTTCCGCTTTGTTTTCTTTGCCCCCTCCCCTTCCTTCTGTTTGCTGGTTACATGTGTTCCTGTCTGCTCAGGGTCTATTTTAGATTCTTTCTTCCTTTTACTACAAAATCTTCTGGAAATGTTATGCATGTTCATATTTTCATGCTTTCCCTTACCATATATGCTCAGGTTTCCTGAATCTTTACAATTAGCCCACAGTTTTTCTGAGCTTCAAATCTGAATGTATAAATGCACCTGATTATTTTCACTTAATTGTCCCACAGATGGCCCAACAGTAGTGTTCAAAATAAAACTATCTTTCTGCCTAAATTAGTATTTCTACCTTGTCAATGGCTCCACTACCCATCTGGTGGCTCAAGCCAGAAACCTAGGCATCACCTTTTTCTTCCCCTCACCTGCATTCCTGTAATCAAGCAAGCAAGTCCTGTTGAATCTATCTCTTGAGTATCTCTTGACTTCATCCATTTTCTCCACTTCAGTAACATTTTCTAATTCAGACCACCATTGTCCCCCATCTCCATGACTGCAAGATTCTCCTTATTGAGCTCATTGATCAGTCTTGCCACTATTCTCCACACTACAGCTAAATTGATCACATCATTGCCCTAATTACAATTTTGCAACAGCTTTGCACTGTCCTCAAGCTAAAGTTCGGGCTCTGTGATGATCCACAAGATGCTCCGGGATGTGGATTTTGCTCATCTCTTCCTCGTCTTCCTTCCCATCCCTGCTCTACCTGATGCTTCACAGGAACATGGTCTTCTTCAGGTCCTCAGATGAGTCCTACTCTATCCCGCCCAAGTCCTGTGTGTGCTGTTATCTTCTTCGTCACAAAACTGCTCTCCAAGCCCTTCACCGCGTACGTTTCCTTTACCACCTCCAGAAAGCCTCTCCTGATCCACCAAGCTCCTGCAGAGTAAGCTTCCTTCTGTGCCCTCAGTGTCTACCCTGTTATCGCATTTGGCATGCTGTTCTGTAATTGCTTATTTATCAGTGTCTCCTGCTACACTAACCTGGGTGATGGGAGAGTCCTTTCCACTTCATGATATGCCCTATATTTAGTGCAACCCAACACCTGGTAAGAACACCACCCATAAGTGTTTACTGACTGAGCACAAGTCTGGCATATGCTTAGGAAGTCACACACTGGCTTGTTTAAACTGTTCTTTCGTCAGAGTTAATATTAAGGTAGAAGAATATTTATAATATTAAGATGTTCATAGACTAGGAGAATATTTAAAACATTAGGTGTGCTAAGGGTATGGTGTAGGTTAGTTGGTTTCTGTCTGTATCCAGGAGCCTTGATGCCCCTCTAAGGAATGCATGGCACTATAGTAAGATCAGGATATGAAAGGGAGAACAGAATGGAGAAGGAGGCCCAGTGGGCAGGACAGTGGATCCCTAATGTGATTTTAACCAGAGCACTTTAATTTTTAAAAAAGCGTGCACTAGTGGTGTCATATTGTATTTTATATGAGGAGAGCAAGGGAAAATCCAATCTAAATAGACTATTGATAAAAGTCATCTAATATCATCTTGTCATTAAATCAAGGAGACTGTGAAATAGAGGCATATACTATGATCACTGAAATATTCTGGTATCATATATTATTAGTGCTACCAAAAAAGATACAGTGCTTAAAAACTTTCTGAGAATGGCAGTGTGTACACATAAGTTTGCCTCTCATTAAATCAGTTTAGTTAAATCAAACTACCAATTGGTTTTTAGTTATTAACAAGGCTAAGAATTTTTAAAACATCTTTTTCTTTTTAATTTTTTTCTGTGTATTTCTGTTCTGTAGAAGACTCTACCTATATGAAATAGGAGTTTTGCTTAATAGAAAGGAGAGACATTTATGATCATACTTTTAGACATTAGATTAAACATAGTGCAGGGAATTTACAATCCCAGTCTACTACCTCTACTGATGCATGAGCATGACTTTGTACCTTATGGGGCCCTAGAGAAATTCTGCCCATATCTCCACGACCCATTTTCTAACACTCAAAATGGTAAGGTGTTACACACAAAAAATATTTCTATTGGAATGCTACCTTAGTTACTTTTCTCATTGCTGACACAAAATACTTGACTCTCAAAGTTGAAGGAGGAAAGGTTTATTTTATTTCACATTTTGTAGAGATTTCTGTCCATAGTCACTAGTTGCAAGACAGGGCAACATTCAGAGGGGCACTGCAGAGGGGAAACAGTGAGCAGCAGCCACAGTGGCCAGCCTACTCTTCCCTTGTATTCCACCCAGCTACCAGCCTTTTGGGTGCTGCCACCCAGAACTAGGTTAATTCCGATTAGTGGACTAATAAGAATCACACACCCTTAATCCCCCTATCGCATACCCTAGACTCAGTCAGCCCTGAAAAACCCCACCTATGAGCACCTGAGACTTTGTAGGGAAATCTATGCACAAAGCATAACCTTGTGTCCCTGGCCAACAAAAGACTTGAGCACATCCCTTTACCCAAAAGGAATTTAGTCCACCTCACAGAGTGGTCAAAGTCTGAAAAGTTTCAGGATTGCTGAAAAGTCCAAGTCCAAAATCTCATCTGAGATTTAAGGCAAACTCTTAGCTGCAAGTCCCTTGTACAAATGCAAAGTTAAACTCTTCCAACATACAAGGAAAACATTACCATTCCAAAAGGTAAAAGTGAGATAGAGAGGAATGGGACCAAAGCAAGTCCAAACTCCAGCAGGGCAAACAGTCCTATAGTTCCATGCCCATTATTCAGGCCAATCAGTGGCAAGATATAAACTCCAAAGGGCTTGGGTGACTCTTCCCTGACGCTTTTGGTCATTGGCGCTCCTGTGGATTCCCTCTTGGACCAGCACTGCTCCCTCCTTGCAGTTTTCCCCAGACAATCCTTGCTCCTGTCTTTTCCAAACTGCTGGGGTCTCCACTGCACCTTCAGTTTCACACCCACAGCTTCATACACTGCCCTTTCAGGAACTCACTGCCTGACCTTCCAGGCCTCCTTCTGAATCCCAATGGAAGCCTTCCCAATCCCACAGCTCTTTCATTCTGCACATGCCTGAAACTATGTGGGGGATGTCAAGGGCTGCTGCCAGGAGAACCAGCAGCCAGGCTTTCTTCTCTATTGGATGTAGGAGTTGAGTGCCTGGGTCACTGAGCACTTCTCTAGGCTGCTGTCACTGTGGAATGTGGTGCTCTGGGGCTCTCTTCTTAAAGTATTTTTTCATCTTTGCAACTTGAGGCTGAAAAGGCTGGAGTCACACTGGTTATTGTGATATATTCTCAGGTCATTTTTTCTATTGTCTTCTAAAATACTTGGCTTTCTAGCACTAGTCTTCAGCAAGAAATTTCTCCTTTCTTCCACCTTTGTGGGCCACAACTTTTCTGACACTTTCTTTCTGACTAAATTCAAAAATTTTAAAATCATTCTCTTGAAACTTTTTTTCTTGATTTTTCAACAAAGATCTAGCTAAAAGCTTCAGTAGTAGCCACACCAGTACCACAACATTAGACTGCATTGAAATTTCTTCTGCCAGACTGGTTAATCCAATGGCCTCAATTTCAGTCTCAGGCAAAATTTTTGGACATGAGCAAAATGCAGACAAATTATCTATCAAAATTTAATGCATGCAGCCTGGAGTTCAATAGCCAAAGTAGTCCTTATTCCTAACTGACCCTGCTGAGCCTGCTCTCTATTGGCTGCATTCCTATCAGCGTTTGGTCTTCTGAACTCTGCCCAGAATCTCCCATTAAGTTCAGTTTACAGAATTCCAGGGCTGCTTCTTCAGTGTATCCAAACCTTTCCAAACTTCTCACAAGTTGGTTCCAAAGGTTCCTGAACCACATAGCCAGGTAATGTCACAGCAGTGACCCCACTAGTCTGGTGCTGTATCAATCCATGCTTACTAAAGAAACAGGTTTAATGCAAGACACACACATGTATAAGAATTTATAAGGCTGGCTTTGCATGGCCACCCACTCAGGGATGGAAAAGTTCCAAGGGGCTGCCTGTGTGCTGGCGATTTGAGGGACCCGGTTGAAGGCCTGGAGCCTGTAGCCTGCTGTGCCAAGGCTGCGTCAGGAGAACAAAAGGCCTACGATAGGAGGTTGAAGGCCCTGCCCTGGAAAGCAGGGTTGTGCTGGAGGCCAGGAGATGATGTCCAATGCGAAGGTGAAGACTGGAGTCCTCTGAAGAAAAAGAAGCAAAACTTCCTTCTTCTTTTCCCTTTTATTCTGTTTAGGTGGCAGGCCTGTCCGGGGTGGGTCTCCTAATCCCTCAGCCACACCCAGAACTATCCTGATCCAAACTAGTTGGGCTTTTCTTAATCAAGTTGACACAATCAGTTAACTATCACAAAGGCATTCGTTCATTCATACCAAACTACTTATTTAGGGCCATTGTATACCAAACATGTGCAGCATTTCTGGGTTTGCAGATCTATCAGTGAAAAAGATAGACGAGGTCCCTGCTGTTCTGAAGCTTACGCTGTGAAGGGAAGGGACTAAATAAGTAAACAAGATGATTTGGAAGAATGAGCAGCTGCATGAAGTTGGCAGGGTCCTGTGCCGGAGGCTGGCACCACGGAGGGTGGAAGTGGGTGGCGCTGCTCTGGTCAGGGCGCCTGTGAGCAGGGTTAACTGATAGGAAAGACGCAGCGGAGAGACGTGAAGCAAAGAGACCTCCCTTCAGAGGAAGAGGGTGCCGGCCGACCAGTGTCCCCCCACTGCTTCTCCCAGTGGCTCCTTCAAGCAGCCAGTGCCTGAGGTGTAGGACGAATGACAAATCACCCCCAGCTCATTCTAAGCCCTGGGGAAAACTGACCTCAAAGTATACAAGAGAAGGAGGCATCACTGAAAAAATAAAATATGAAGAGAGAGAAGACAGAGAGGTGACGAGTCTCTTTATAAGGAAATGTATGCATTTAGGCAAAATGTCTATTGCTTCATCTTGGTATTTAAAATAAAATAATATTTAAACTGAGTACAACATCCCGAAACTGCCCCTAAATTTTAAGGGAATTTAATTGGAGCATGTGTTCTTCCAGGTTGGCCACGAGAGGGCAGTGTTGCCCATCAAATGCAGCAGCAGGGAGGCCATGCCGCGGTGCAGGTTTCCTGGGGAGTCACCCGCAGGTGAACCTTCCTCTTGCGCTTGCTGTTTCTCCCTGCTCCCCTTAACTTCCTACAGCTACCTATCTGTGGGTTAGGTGAGTTTTACCTTTAGACAAGTCTCTGACGTTTTAGAAAACAATGCAATCTGCACAGCTGACCTTGTGAAAGGTCATCTTGACCTTGCCCTAAGCTGGAACTCCAGGGTCACAATCCCCGTCTGTGAGGCACAGGCTTTGTCCTTTCTGCCCAGTTCTTCAGGATCAGACCTGGCATTTGGGGACAGATGAACAATTGTAGCCTAGAGAGCGAGGAGCTTTGTTCCCTCCGTGTGCTGTTAGGTCTGCTGCCGGCCGGAAGGTTTGGTGGCCTCGGTGGACATCGGGACCCTGTTTTTTGAGCAGACCAAGCTCTGTTTCACGTTCTGTTGTTGTTTTTCTTAACTGAGCCCTTTCATGAAAACATATGCAAGAGAAGGGATTCACCAAGAGCAAAGAGGGAGGAAGAAATGGCAGCATTTTAGCTAGAGCCTCAGCAGAATAAAGGCAAGACTTCTAAACAGAATGCAAGAATGCAAAGATGGCACCAGTTTATACTATGGAGGTAAGTTGCTCATTTAAAATATATTCATTTCCCCCTTTTATGTGCTAGCAATGAGGAATAAACTTGAGCAAACAAGGGCAAAATGAGATCAGGAGCCATAAAGAAACTGTGTCCGTGTCCATGTGTGTATGTGTGCGTGTGTGTGTGTGTGTGTGTGTGTGTGCACGCGCATGTGTATCAGGCCCAATTCAGAGCTGGGAGGAATCTTAAAGATATCATCTCTGATAATCTTCATTTTACAGATGAGTAACTGGTGGCTCAGAAATAGTGTCACTGATCCAGAAATGAAACAGCTATTTCATTTGGGCACTAAAATTAGTTTTGAGCAAGTGGGAAAACTCTTAGTGTATTTACTTGTAGCTTTTGGTGTTTGAAAAAAGAAAGGAGGATAATTAGAGAAGGGAAACTGCTTTGGGTACTGATTTATTGAGAAAAAAATGATCCTATGAATCCATATATCACAGTAACAGACATGGAGGGACAATTACTGTTTAAAAATCATTAAACCTTCATGAAATTAAGCTGTATATTAGTAAGCTGTGCTTTAGTGAAAGCATTTCTATGTGAGGTCAAACTCACCCAAGACTGTGGCTTTGTTTAACCTGACATTACACAAGGGTAGAGCCAAAAGTCAGGAAAATGTTTAACTTTTCTTACACCCAGTGTTGAGTATCCACTCAGTCAGGGTGGTGACCAAAGCTTCTTTGATAAAACCATCGCCTCCAGTACACTGTCGGGTCCACTCAGCTCTTTCTTTTAATAGCGTGTTTTTGGTCCCTAAATTATCCGTTCCACTGTTTCAGTGTCCACTTTTAGCTTATGTACATTCATCTTAAAGGAGAGAAATAGAACAGAATACAAATATAAACTGAGAGGTCTGACTGTGCGGTCTGTCTTTCTGTTTGAACAGAAACTCCTACAGCTGGAAATGTATCTTGGGTTTTTGGTTCTGCTGGTAACATACCATGCTCAATAAAAATTAATCCATCCATCAACAGGACAGAAAATTGTCCCGCCAGAAGCAGTGCCTCCTCTTTGTCCTGTACAAAGCCAATTAGAGTGGTAGGGCATTGTAATGGAGACAAAAGCTAAGAAAAATTGCAAAAAAAAAAAAATCCCTGAACGCATCAGATAAAAAATGAGAGTGGAAACAATAAGCAGCAGTGTAAAGCTACTAGTCAATTCAGTTGTTCTTCTGGCAAAGCTTTTGCAGTTCAAGTTGCACTACAAGGGTGGCATCATGAACCTTCTATGTCTCCTTCTTGGGGTTGGTCAGGAGCTTATCTGTCATCCTGACGGTCACCCCAAGGTCTCTCACTGCAGAGGCCCCAGCTGCTACCTACCTGCTGGCATCGTCAGTTCTGAGCTCTCTGGCTCAGCCTTGCTTGGAACACAAACATACACACAGGCACAGCATTGCATATAATTTTGTGAATCGCTACCTCACTTACAAATACACTTTTTTTGTGCCATAAACTTAAAATCTGTAAAAGTTTCTGAATCTTCCTCATAAGCAAGTTCTGAAAACTCTTTAATCATGGCAACTTTTCAAATTAAAATTTTTGTACTCGTAGTTCTATATATTTCAAATACAATCAGTTTTTGAAGAATTCGTTAGAATGCAAAGAATGGGGAAAAAAGCAATTATAAGGGTAAAAACCCTTGTTATTAATGCTTTTCCTTATGTTGCAAAATACTGTATTTGTGGTTTTAATATTTTATTTTACTTAAAGGTAGTTTTATATATATACATATATACATATATACATATATACATATATACATATATACATATATATATATATATTTTTTTTAAGGCTTCATTTTCTTATCAAAGTATGGGGACCTCCAGTGACATGCTATTTGACCGCTCAGGATTTGAGGGAATGAAGGACCATGAAGGAAGACAGGACAGATTAGTCCACTCACCTGGCACATACACTGTATCTTGAATGAAGGACACATCTCTAAGTCCAGGTGAAAATGAGAAACCCAAAGAATAAACAATGTACAGAAGAAAACAGAAGACAATAGGGGACAGGGAAACAGAGCTTTGGCAAATGGGAAGGGGATTCAGCGGTGGAGGGGGTGAGAAGGGGAAAGGGACGTGCAGAGAGTTGAGACATGTTATACAGTGGCACTAACTCCCCAACATGATAATTATGTGCTGCAATCGTGCACTAATAAAAGTATGCTGACTGAAAATAGGGCTCTTTCCAATCTCTTCCTCAGCCCAGGCAGGGTCTGGGGCCTGGCCTTCAGGCCTGCAAAGGTGAAGTTTGCACCAAGGGTGGGCACAGTGCAGAAAGCAAGGTGGCTCCCTCCTCTGAGCTCAGGGTGTGCGGGAGCAGAGCGGGCAGAGACATGGGAACAGGAGCGTCTGGCAAAGAGAATGTGGGAGGAAGTGAGGGGAAATCAACAGAACCCAGATGAAAACTGATGTGATCTCGCTACCACTGACACAGGCCCAGGTGAGTCCCTCAGTGCTGCCAAGGGATCAGAGAATGACACTGTCAGAAACATGTTAGTTTTCTGAAGCCTATGGCTGGATTTTATTTATTTAAAGTTAACACTCATTTTAATAACAAAGAAAGCAAGCACACCCTACATCAAAGGGAAGAAGACTTTTCTTATGCATCCACTTCTCTTCCGAAGCACCCACGCTGGGCTGCAGTGCTCTGTGGGCTTCCTCCTCCATGTCCCCTTTCTGTGGCGGGGGACACACAGTGCACCGCTCTCCAGGGCCTGCTGCTCCTCCTCACAAGTGGGCAAAGCGGCCCGGAGCGTGTGTGTGTGTGTGTGTGTGTGTGTTTAAACGGGTTGTTATTTTTAACTGAGAGCTGTGTGTATTCCACAAATGACCAAAGTGGGGAAGAGCAAATGAAGATCAGCATAGGCATAAAATCAGTCCCGAGTAAATTCTGTAGATGTGCAACCCATAAACTGTCAGGAGAACGGGCTGAGGCAGCCTCTGGGGCCTGACTCGCTCTTCTTGTGATGGCCGCTGTGTTCCCCATCAAGGGTCAGTGGTGGCTGTGGGGTGTGGTCCCAGCTTCGACCTGGGAAGACCCTCAGCACCTGGCTGCCAGCTTTGGGATGCGGTTCCCTGGCTGTGATTTGCTGTCTTCTTTGTTTCTGACTTGGTTGCCTTCTTCCCGGTGTCCCCTTCCCCGGGGTGGGGGTACCACGGCTCTGTTTCTTCCGTGCACTTTCTCATTTCTGAGCCAGTGCCTCACCTAGGTCTCTATGGACAGAAGTCCGTGAAGTGCACCGCAGTGAGTGGCCCCAGACCCGCAGTCTGATCACCTGGTTCAGCTCCCTGGTCTGCCCTCTGCTAGCCACGCGGCAATTCACTTCATATTGCCGCGTGTCAGTTCTACATCTTAAAATGGAGAGAAGGTTATCTTCCAGCTGGCTCCACTTGTATTTCTAGCACTCTGGGAGGCCGAGGCAGGAGGATCACAAATTCAAGCTCAGTTTAGGCAGCTAAGTGACAAGTGAGACATTGTCTCAAAATAAAAAGTAAAAATGGGTAGCGGTGTCCCTCAGTGTGCAGGGCCTGGCTGCAATCCCCAGTGCTGGGAAAGAAAAGATCACTTACCTCTGGGTGTGTTAGGAGGGGGATATGAGTAATCTGAGTTATTTAGAATAGCACCTGGTACATGGTGAGTTTGTTATTATGGAACACTTATTGTGGCGACGGCCATTGTTATTTTTCTGGTAACCACACACACGCACAACCCACACGGGTGTGGGCACAAGACAGAATCTAGTGAATGGGTAAATTCCATCCTCCTACATTGATGGACAATATAAATTGATCATCATGGAAAATCACAAGAATTTATTTAGAACTATCTGGAAAGAGCTGTGGTTGTTTGTTTGTTTTATTTTGTTTGCTTGCTTTTGGTTTTGGTTTGAAATAGGGTCTCACTATGTAGCCTAGGTTTGCCATGAGCTAGAAATGTAGACCAAGTTGCCTTCAACTCTAAGATCTGGGAATACAGGCATGTACTGCACACCAAGTTGTCTTGTGTTAGGTAATAGAATACAATTCTGGAGCTACTAGGGCCTACCACATGGTGCTAATCAACCTCTAACTAAAGCCAGCACAAAGGACAGCAGGACCAAGTGACAGAGCCAGTGAAACAAACTGAGGCTGTGGGGCCCCATGACTCCAGCCGTGCCTGAGGCCCAGGAAGAAGCCTGTGAATTTGTAGCAAGCGATTAAAGATCATCACTAACTCAGGCTGCCACAGACACAAGCTATTTCCTTGCTTATCTAACTCCAGCCCGTGGAGACAGCGTGGGCCTCACCCTTGACGGGAGAAACGCTTCCTTTCCGAGACTCCCACAGCATCTGCCATCAGCACCACCGACGCGGCTTTATTAGCCCGACTTGGAGAGCGCGTCTTTGTTGATGCATTCACTGCGAACCTTCAAGGCTGTGTGTCGCCTTCGTATTTCTCTCTTCGGAGATCCCCACGGCCACTTGGGCATGGGGCTCTGCAGCAGGCTCGCCAGCATTGGTGTACTGAATCCCTCTGCCCTCTCCCATCCATCAGAAGAGGACAAAGCGGTGCACGCACACGAACACATGAAGTGTGGGGAGATGGGGCAAAACGGGCTTGCGCTGTTCCCAGAGGAAACTTTCCAGGACAGGGCTCGGCCTCTTGTCAGGTGTAGACACGAGCTCTTTGAAGTACGTCCCAGCAGGTTGTGAGCGTTCTATGAGCAGAAGCTGTCTCTGTTTTTAAACACTATTTCCCAGTGCTTGGCTCCGTGCCGGACACATTGTACGTGCTCAATAAATACTTGTCGAATGAGTGCTACATCTTATAGACAGGGGACTCAGATCAATTAACAAAGCCTTACTGCCTTGTAGAGGAAATGAAATGAGAAAAGAATTGCTTGTTCTGTGAAGCCAACACCTCCGCCCCATTATTCTGAGCCCTTTCTACCATCACCTCATTTCTCCAAATTACAAGAGTAAATAAAGCCATTCCTAGAATGACAGATGAGGTGCAGTGACCGGGGCATGCGTGGAATTTCCAACTCTGCAAGAAAACTGGTATGGATTCCAGATCCAACAAAGAAAGACTTGCCGTCATTAAAATGAGTGAATAGAGGGATATGAAAGCCGAGTCACAGATTTAGAAAACCCCCACCACATTGGAATGTTCAGTGTACACACAGAAAATTCTGAGTTTGGGTCATTTCTACTTTTTTGCATAGCATCTTGTGGCATTAGCTCTGTAGTAACTTTATGTATTATACTTTGACGAAATTATAAACCACTTTTCTTTTAAACTAGTTGATTCATAATATCAATACATTAATTACTCCTTTTCTAACTCAATATTCTCCAAGCATTCATTCATTATTCACATGACAAAATTATCAAGCTAGACATTCTTATTCTGTCAGTGTTTTCTCAAAAACAGTTGCTCCTGTATCATAAAATCTAAACCAAATCACACAGCCAAAGCCTTCAGGAATCTGACCCCGTCCACCTTGACGCAGCAATTCATACAAGGCTCAAATCTATTTATCTTCCTACGTCTCTCTGTTGCTTCACAGCTTTGTACTTCTGAGTTTTTCTTTCTGCATTTTTAAATGTGTGCTTTCTTTCAGGTGCTTTCTTTAACCGTTCCACCTGGAGATATAATGTCCGTCCTCAAATCCTGGCGCGTCCTCCTCAAAAGGACCATCACTCACTCGGGTTACCACCTGACACAGCTCATCTCCTTTGTTTATCTAAGTCCAGCCTATCCTCGGAAGCACAGTGCAAGCCTCGCCTTTATGGAAGAGACACCTCCTTTTCTTGTAGCAACCTACCTCTGTATCAACTTTTTGGGATTTATGCCCCACTTTAGAAAGTGAATCTTTGCTGAAGCATTTGTAGTGAATCTTTAATACCGTGTATGGACTATGTTTACTCCATATTTCACTCTTTGCTGATCATCATAGACACTGGGCGTGTGAGCTTTTGCAATAAGCTCACCAGCGTTTATTTCTTGAATTCCTTCTGTCCTGTTATGTCCATCAGAAAAGGACAAAAGAACTTAAGCAGTGAATACATGAAGTACACGGGGATGAAGAGCAGAATGGTCTGCATCTCTAAGTCTATGGATTGGCTCAGCTTTCCACAGGACTGTGTTTTATGACCATTACTATGTATTCTGTGGGCAGAGGTTACATCTTGGACTTCCCTGGATTTTGCTTTATATTTTGTATGGATTATTTCAATGATGATTATGGTAGTAACTGAGGTGATACATAGCCAAGGTTTTGCACTATTCATATCTCTCAGAGGTTTTGCCCTTTTTTCTTTTACTATTTTTTATTAGTAGATATTTGCTGTATATAATGACCACATTCATCAGAGGGAGTTAGTACATAGATATAACAAATCTTAATTCTTTTATTTCCCCTTTCTCTCTCATTTCCCCTTCCTGCATCTTGATATCCTTTTCCCATTTGCAAAAGATCTTCTTCCCCTTTTCCCATTGTCTGTCTTTTATTTTGTTCTTTGCATTATTTATACCTTAAAGATCTCACAGAAGGTGAGTCACGTGCTATTTAAACTTTGTCTGGTTTATTTCTTAAAATTGTGGTCCTAAGTCCATCTACTTTCTTACAAATGACTCAGGCTTAATCCATCTTTGTGGTAGAGTAATACTCCATTCTGTATAAATACTTATTTTCTTTATCTGTGCATCTGCTAATGAATATACAGGCCCATTTCCAGGTTTGGCTATTAGTACTTGTGCCCTATTTTGGTTAGTACGGTATTCCCACCTTACTCTTCTGGACTGTGGGCCAAGATCCTCAGTAGATGCTTAAAACCAACAATGGCATCAAACCCTATACTATTTTACCTACACCTAGAGAAATATGATAAGCACATTGAGAGATGTTAATAACTAATAATATAACTAATACCATAACAGAACAATTATAACAATATACTATGGTAAAATTTATGTGAATGTGATCTCTTTTTCTCTATCAAGAAATTCTATTACATTGTACTCGCCTTTGGTTTTGTCTTTTCCCATTTGATTGGGAGTTTTCATCTTTTCATTTAAAGGAAATATTTTGCAGCTTCTGTAGCACATCTGAATTGCCACCATCATTAGATTTGTATTTTGGGGATATTACTGAGTAAACCAAGGGTTACTTGGGTACCAGCACTGTGATGCTGATAACCATGATGGCTGCTGGTCACAGTGGAATGACAGCACACACAGAGTAGGTATGCTAGACACGAGTCACATGTCTGGTGGGAAAGAGCAAGACCGCCCCTTTATCATGCTATTCAGAATGGCAAATTAAAACATAAATTGCAAACTTCTGGAAACTTCCATATTTTTTTACTGTGCTTGACTACAGGTAACTGCAACTATAGAAGTAAAAACATATAAACGGAGACTGCTGTAATGCTACTAGCCTAACACTGTCAAATTTATAAATATCCCCCCATGGTCAAACCAAGTCAGAATTGCTTTCCCACTTTTTTCTTTTTATAAACATGGGGGCTTAAATTTTGTAATCTATGGAGAGCTTTATAAACCAATAAGCAAAATCTCTAAGTGCCCAATAGAGAATTGAGCAGGAGGTAGGAGTCAGTTAGTAAATAGCTGCTAAAATATATAAAAGGTGTCCATCTTAACTAAAATTACAATGAGATTCTATCTTTTACCTATGAGACTAAAAGATTAAAAAAATTAAACTGTCAGTGAACAGTATGGGAAAATTTGTGGAGAAATGGAAACCTGGACTCCCATGTGGAGGGCTTAAACAATTATAATTTTCTTAGTCTTAGGTTGATTTTACTTTTTGTAGTTTACTTTTAGGAATTCTCCTTAACCGTGTAGTCTTAGAGGAGCATGCAGTGGACATATGGAAAGATGTTCACCGTGGTACGCTGTCTAATGCCCAAAGACAGCCTAACGCTCTTCAGACTGGGTTAACCCATAGCTAAGCTGCACGCTGTGGAGGTTCTGGGACAAGAATCCTGGCACGCGTGCTCCACATTTATAAATACAAGGCTTTCCTGCTGCCAACTGAATTTACTTAGGGCTGTTTTCTTAGAAGCTCAAAATCCTCTGTAGACATTTTTCTGGTCTTTGGCTAGAGAGAAGAGTAGCTAGGAGTAAGTCATAAACATTACTACAGTCAGCAGAGACAAGACTGGAATTTCCATCTTTTTGACTCAGTCCATAAAGCTCTCTGCCATTTTTCATCTCAGCTTTGAATTGACACACATTTATGGAACTTGGTTACATGTGTGAAAAAAAAAAGAGAGAAAGAAATGGTTCTAATAAGTCTTTCAAGGTGTTCTGATAGCTGTTCTGATGTGAAGTGTATCTGATGAATGATTTATATATTAAATTTATTTAAAACACATGCATTATTCTGAGATCTTTGGTAAATATTTAAAGGAGAGTGAGCAAAATATGTTATAAACACTGAAGCTCAACCAAAAACAGGTAAAATCAGGTGAGAGGGTAGGAAAAGCCTGTTGGGAAGGGAGTTGAAAATTATTCCTGTATGTTATGTGCACATGTAAATATGCCAAAATGGAACTCACTATCCTGTAACCAGCAGAAAACAGTGAGGAAGCATTCTTCATAACTGTCTTAGCAATGGTCCACCTTTTCATGACGGATCATGAAATGCCCTGACACAGTAAGCAGAATTGGCCTTTCTAACTCACGATACAGAAGCAAACCGCATAGAAGATAATCTTGTCTCATTCTTGGTGTCTTCAGATTTCAAATTTTGCAAAGGCAGGCAACCGATTTTACGCCTGCCTACTTCTGACTCCCAGTACTTTTGGACAAAACTAAAAATTTCAAAATGAGGTGCAAGCAAAAGCAATGCACCTAGTGAATGTAAGGAAAGAAGAATGATTGAAAGGACAAAGATATTTCAAAATGGACACTGAGTACAACTTTCTAATTCCTTTGAGGAAGCAACTTCAGAAGATAAACAAACAGAAGGGTTCAGTTCTATCTCTGTTTCAGTTTTCTCATTAAATTTTAGGATGAACCAAAAATACACTAGAGTTTGGAAGAGAAAAAGGTAAAAATGTTGTAAGTATGCAAGATTTCAAGATTGCTCTATCAAAGCTAGACTAATATATTAATCTGTATTAGCCTGCTAAAAATATGAAAACATAAAACATCTTAAATTAGATGTGCATATCTATAATCTGTTTGTTTGATTCTACATGTGCTTAGGGTGGTAAAAACAGATGGTTTTAAGTAGCTGGAAAATGTTGAGTACTTATGTAACAGAAGTTTTTAGTGTTAAGTATCAGTGGGTTGGTATGTTATTAGAGCAAGCAGTTAAAAGAAGTGGTTTTGATTTAATTTTGAACCAATGATAAGTTTTCCTATTTTAGGATTATAGTGTTCATTTAGGGAACTATAATATAATACAAATCTCTTGTTAAATCGATGAATTCACTATCTGAAATAAAACTTTATTCAATCACTGTATTTTGAGGGATTAGACTATTGCACATGGGTAGGAGATAATGAATTGGACAGTGTCCTTGAATGAAAACAGCTCAGCTTTGCTTTATTGCCTATTCTGGAAGGACAGTTTCCAACACCATCAAAGCATTTAGAAGGGCAACAAGGACTCTGACTAGGCCCTTTGTGGTGTAGCAGATCAGTGCATGAACTGGTTAACCATATAAGAGGAAAAAATGAAATAAATCATTCCTGCTTAAAATCTGTTGGTGTCATCTTTTAACTTATTTAGGGTGATTGACTCAGATGGCTTTATGATGACCCAACCAGGTATTTGCTAAGAGTCCCTAGAGGCCAACATCAATTTTCGTAAATCTGTTTTCGCTCTCTGCAAGCTCTACTTGCTTAGCCTGATCTGTCCATCTCTGTTACTGCTCAACACCTGGGGAAAGAACACGAAGAGCTCTTAAGAGAGATAGGAGACCGTGCGAGACCCGTAGGCACGTATGCACAGACACAACACAGATCCAGGATAAATGCGCTAATGGGTATTTTCACAGCCTGATTCACTTAAGCAAGGCGGAAATCAAGGCTTCTTGACAAAATGCTCACTTGCCCATAACTGCCTGCAACTTTCTTTAATGACTGTTAGAGTCTTTTAACACTCCTTCGGTCTTGGATGCTGCAATTATTATTAGCCTACACTAATTTTGACCACAACTAAATACTAAATTCTTCTGGCGAGGGGGCAGAAACAAAATTGATTCACAGATTTTTTTTTTTTAAAAGCTTTCAGGATGAAAAATCAAGTGCATATCTGAGCAAACCCTTGTTATTTAAATATTGGTGCAATGGTCTGCTCTGGAATGGCAAAATTTCCGTACATTTCAAATCTTTAACACATTTTCCGTGGTCACCACAGGTTTCTGCAACCAAGTTCTGGATGCGAACATTGTTACAGAGATCTCTGGAAAGTGCTATTTGGCAGCTGGTTTGGGAGATGACAATGAAAGGAAGTGCTCACTAGCACAACTTGTGTAAAAAGGTTATGCTACTTTCCGAACTTCTAACAGCTACCTGCGTTTATTTGTACACATACTGGGGATCACCATGGTAATATAAATGGTTTCTGTTAAGATCTGAGGAAGTGAAAGGAAGATGGGAGGAGAGAGAGTAGCCTGTGCTTTGGCAAGGACAAAAACAGCACCTCTTTGACTCTAAGAATATTTTAAAATTAACCTTCCCTTCAGAAAGGTTCAGATTTCCCCCCTTATAAAAGGGAGGGCAATAATTCTTGACTGAGAGGAGATACCTTAGGGTCATGTCTTTGCATCATTTCCCCACATTTCACTTCATGAGTGAAAAGAGGACAGAGGGAATGACTTCCTTCTGAGGTAGAGAGGCCTGAGGCTGGACCAGCAAGTATCCCGGCCACAGCCATCACTCCACCCATCACATCTTCCATCTGCAGCTCTGCTTCAGTGCTGAAGTACAAGGGCAGTGTGCTTTGACTTATCCTAGACAAAGGTTGGGAGTGATCTACAAGAGGTAGCAGAAATGGGTGAGTCCTGAGATACGTAGCGTCTTTTGAGAATCCCCTGCTCGCTTGACTGAGGTGGAGGCCAGTGAAGCTTGTAGGGCTCTCAAGTTTCTCCGTCAGACTGTGCTATGCTCGGACTTCCCACTTTGGCCTAGGATCAAGGTCTCTGTTGTCTTCCTTGGAAGGGCCCTGGTCAGAAAAGCTGATATACAAGGCAGCAAGGACCCATTTGCTTTGGTAACTAGGCTGGGCTGGCATTTGTCCCGTTAAGGTGGCCGGTAGATATATCTTTAACAGGTTCCCAGGGGGCCTAGTTCTTATGTCTTGCTGCTGCATGGCTCTGAACATTGGTGGCACATTGCATGGGACAGTCCATTGGGTGGTATAGGCTGTCAGACGGGATGCTCATGCCCGTGCCACTGGAGGGTCATGCCAGCGGAAACGTGTTCACTTCGTTACCCAGATTTTTCATGACTAGAACCCTCCCGCCTCATGTTTTTTTCACTGTCTCTCTGTTTTCTCAATGTTAGAAAAGAGGCAATATTTCACTTCTCTTTATACTGACAGGGTGATCAGACCTTGGTAATTTAAACTCTTTAAGGAACCCGAGAATTTTGAAGCATTGTTTCATTCATTCATTAAAGAGCAAAGATCCTTTCCAAAGTAAATGGGCTTGGGATTTAGACCATGGAGTCTAGGTCTGCACCTGATTTTAGAGCAGCTGTGTTTTGAGACATTTCCTGTGGAAATAGAGCGAAGCGGCTCCCGCTGTTGCTTGGGAGGATGAGCGAGATTGCGCACTTGTGTGGATGAACTGCGTCTCCTTAGCTCAACCCCACTCACAAACCTGTATCCTGAAACTCTTCACTCCTGATACCTCAGAAGACAGTCATTTAGGGAAATAAGGCTTTTAAAGAGGAAACTGAGATAAAATGAGGTCATACGTGTTCTGATGTATGGCCTTACAGGAAGAGGAAATTAGGACACAGATAACTCAGAGGGTGAGAGGTGACTGGGTGGGGACACAGTGAGAAACAAACATCTGTGAGAAGAAGAGAAAGGATTCAAACCGGCTAACACCTTTAGTTTGAACCTCTACCCTCTAGAACTCTGTGAAAACTTCTTTCTGTTGTTTAAAGCACTCAGCCTGTAGTGTTTTATTATGACAGTAGTTTGTTTGGAGCAAATTAATACAGATTTGAAAGTGCCTGGTAATTTATGAAGTATTATACAAATGCTAGTTATTATCATTATCACTTTGGAGAACATTCTGAAAGTGGGGATGAAGGAGGAAAAGTATGCTGAAGGAACTTGGGAAATGAGCCTGGAAATTCAAAGCAACATAGTATAAATGAAAAGGTATTAAAGGTTGATGCTGTTGGTGGGTGTCCAAGATGACTAAGGCAAGCTTTTTCATGTCAATATAATAAGAAGGATGTGGAAAGACTAGTGAAGCTCATGGAAAAGGGAACTGTTTCTTGCTGGGCATGGTGGTGAGGAGTTTAAGGCAGGTGAGTGTGCAAATTGTTTCATAAAAGTAAAATGGCATGTAATGCTCTCAAACTAAGACTTCACTGAAAAACTGAGCTGAGGGTACAGAAGGGAACTCATTCAGGGGTGCTGACCCATGATAGTGCACTGTGTCTCTGGGATAAATCACAAGATGTGCCACCAAGACATAAAACATGTCAGAGAGTACTTGGAGACAGGGTCAAAAATTGGATGGAGTTGATTTGTGAAGAGTTTTTAATGTTGTGAGAAGGCATTTGGACTTTATTATATGGGCAGTGAAAAAGGGGATGTATGTGTGTGGGGGGTGTGTGTGTGAATTCTCTCAATGGTTCTCTACTTTCTTCTTTTCTGTTTTTCTCACTTTCATCTCCGTACATTTTCATGGATTTTAAGTGCTTTCTCTCTCTGAGTCTACAAGTTCTATCAGCCAAATGCCTCTGTAGAGGTCATCTTTCCTGGAAATTTAATTGATTTTTTGTGGGCCCATTCTTGAAAAGTAATAGATATTCTGGAAATACAAGGCTCTGTGCTAAGTTTAGCACCAGTTGATGGTTCTTTTTAGGATAAAAGAACCATTTTTGCAATTTGTCAAGAACTGACAATAATGGTCACTCACAGGGGTCTTGTCCACCAATGTGTTCAGGCCAGAGCATCAATTTACTGAGTGAATAACGTGTATCTCCAAGCTGTTGTCTACTTGTCCTGTGGCCTAACTGTTCTCTATCTGTCCCTCTATCTTGCTCTTTCTGTATTTGAAGTAAAATACCAATTATGGATTGCAGCCAAACCATTAAAGACAAGCTATGAGATTAATTGGAAATGCATGCCATTCCTTGGAAAAGTTTCAAGGGGAACTTTTATTGATTCATGTTTTTACATCATGGAGGATAATGAAAGTCGCTTTCATTCTTTATTAAAAAAACAATTCTCATGCCACGTACCCAGGCAGCACCACAGAATCTTCTCACTGTGGTTTGGAAGCAGAAGAACACTCAACAATTAAATGGGGCAAGAATGGCTGAATGCCTAAGAAGACAGAAAAAGTGTTATTACCATGTTATCATTCGTAAACTACAAATGTACGATGTAAATTACAACTTGTAAATTAGAAGTAAATGTACGTTCTTGTGATCTGTACCTGCAGGACAATAATACAAAGCATGCATTTTTGTCAAGAGATTTTATGTTCTTAGAATTCATTCTTATAACATCTAAAAAATCTATAATTTTAGTTATGGAGAGTCAATTCTCAAAGAAGCACATAAGCCAAGTGGTTAAGAACAAGAGGTCTGGTGCCATATTACTCAAGTCCAAGTTGCAGTTTCAGTTTGTAAAACTGTATTCTAGTCATTTTAATCTCTTCACACCACAGGCATTACCATGAAGATTAAATGTGATCATGCAACCAAAACACACAGATGGCATTATTGTACACAAAATATTAATCTGCTATCCAGAAAAGTCTTTACAGAATGCTGGGCTTTAAGCTAGATTGTAAAGGCTTCAGAATATCTCTGGTTCTTGCCACTTCAAATGAAGTGAGTTTGTGGAGAAGAGCTAACAGTGCCAGTTACCCTTCTGCGCTACACTACAGCTCCTCCGGTAGGTGGGAAGAAGTGGTAATGCTGATGTAGCTGATAGGTCACAATTCCAGATTTATAAGTTTTACCAGTGGCTCAGTCAAAGCCGACTTTACATGACACTAGCAGGAAACTAAAAATTCTGGTAGTTTGCATTGACAGGAAATACGGGAACCTTTGGAGCAAAACACATTTATACCTAGGTAGAAAGGCTTATTGTTAAGCGAAGTGGCTAGGAAATACAGTACTGGTAAAATTCTTGGTACAGTTTGTACTAATGGGATAAGGACATCCAGAGTGGTAGTGAGAAGGGTTGGTGTGAAAACACTCACTCATCAAGCAGAATGGGGAGGTTCTTATTTGTTGGTCTGAGTCCTAAGCCAGCAAGCCACATGGGTGATGTCTCCTCTGGGTAAATGAGTCACGGGTAGCAGCACCAGTTCAGCTGACATCTTGCCCACCTACGTTGCAGCAGTGTCTGCATATCTAAAAGCCAAACAGAGAAAAATGATGAGTCTCTACTCTTGGATTTGTACAGAACAGACACACATTCAGTAGTAGTGATAAATCTATCTGCCACTGCACAGTTGACTTATGTGGGTGGGTGAGACAGAGATAAGGCCTGTTCTCGCTCGTATGGCTTTGACATCTACTACTCCTCATATCTTCTCTTAGGGTATGTTTTGCCTGAAAGGTTCTCCATTATCACACCAAACAAAACTAATGCTAAAGTATTTGCCAAGTCCTCAGTTTTTCTTGTTTTACAATTTAGCAGAAATTATACTTGTAACATGATTGAAAACATCTTTTCCTAGATCTGGAAATGACATTCAGGTTAAGATTGCTTAACGTACTACTAAGAAAGGCAACCCTAAAGATGCACGTAGGACACACTCTAATGATTATAAAACAGCAACATCAGAAGGCATTTGTTGTTAATTTGATGATGTTAATTAGAGAGGAAAGCATGATGTTAATTAAAGAGGAAATAACATACATGATAAGCAGTTTGGAAAACTAAGAAGTGTATATTTTATTAATAAATGATAAAAGCACAAGAAGAAAACAAAATTATTTTCACAGTATCATTCAACTTCTAAGTATAAGAAGACTTTCTCATATGGCAGAAATGTTTTTTTAAACTGGGAATTTCTTTGTAACTAAGATTGTCATGAAGTTGCCACATTAGACTAATGACCTTTAGTTTTAATTGCATAATTGAATTTAAATTGTCAAGAAAAGGATGAAATTGATAAAATTTGCCTAGAGTATAACTCTTTGATACACTTTTGACAATCTGAAAGATGTCATAGCCTAAAAAAGAGTAAAAAAAACCCTGACTAAATACAAGGGCAAAACAAACTCTTGAATATTTTTTCAAGAGTTTTACCCATGGCTGCAGGATTAAAAAATAACTTTTATTAAATTTATAATTGGTGGTTGCTTTAGGTATCCTTCATAACAATTTTATCAGTGAAGATTTTTATACCAATCCTGTCTCCAGTATAGGGCTCAATGATAGCTAATTATTTAATGTAATGATATTTGATGATACATTCACAGTGATACCCAATTTCTAATAAATAATTAAGACCATGAAAGAAACAGGCAAACTATTTAATTGAGTAAAAATTGTTAAGTATAGGAATTAAATATTTCAAATATGTGTGGATTAAGAAGATTACTCATCCCTAAATTTATCTCACATTGAAAATTGTTGACATAAGGAGTAAATGTAAACAGGAAGAGAGCTGATTAATATTGAAACTTAAGGCTCAAAGGACTTTGTGCTTGGTGCAATAAGCAACTAAGTTCAAGTATTATAATATTTTAGTAACATAACAATTATTAAGGGTCAAGCAAGGTTTCTGTTATAAACTCCAGTTTGGGGAGGCTTGCATAGTTTCAGAGTCTCTGGTAGAATGAAATGGTATCTTCAAGAACACAATGGCTTGGAAATCAAAAGTGAGTCATTAAGCTCAAATTTTAAAAATTAAATTATTTTTATTTTCCAAATTCAAAACCTGTCTTATCACTTGTAGACTTTTTACAAGATCTCTAAACTCAGAAACTTAGATGAGAAGTGAACTTCATTTAAATTTCTAAATGTTGAAATCTTTCCTTTCGAGAATTCTCTAGCACATTCAAGTAAGGTATAAATTATAAATACCACCAAAGGGAGCTCTGTATCAATTCAACCAGATATGGTTCAATGAAACACCCCCAGCCTTTCCACTTAGTCCTGCGCAGAACATCAGTGCCACGTGGAGACCATTAGTCTTCACTCAAGCGTGCTTAATCATGTTGGCCTACTGAGTTACCTAAGGTTTGGGTTTTTAGCAAACATAACATTCCATTTTACTAACAAATAGGGTTGTAACTAGTTACTTTCAAATTTGCATTGGATGATTGTAATTTGAAATTCAAAAAATCAAAATAAATACATACCAAGCACTTTATTTAAAAATGATGAAATAAGTTAGAAATTATATTGAAGTATATTGTCTGGCTTATAAACCAACAATATAATTTATTTCCTTATTATTAACTGTTTTATTTAATATGAAAAGAGTTTAAAATGGTGAATTTTGAATCTCAAAGGATGACTTATATGACTAGGTGGTGATATTAATAGAGTATTAACTCCAATATTTTTTACCAAGAACATGAAAGTTCTGAATCTTCATATCGTTCCTTGGTCAGGCACTTAGTGTCCTACCTTCTTATAACTCTTTCTTTTTAAACTGAGAATGTATAGATACATTCAGACAGCAGAACCCATCAGTCAGGAAAGGAGCTGTGCTCATTCAGTTTCTACCACATTAAACAAAATACCCATCAGTGCTTAGAATTTTCCCAGCAGACACAATCTAGGTGTCCACTGAGGCCTCGTTGTATAGTTAAGAAGTTTGAAAAGATCTAGGCATCAACTAACGACAAGTGAGTTATGCATGAAACAGCTCCAGGGTAGGAAGACTAGAGTTACTGGAAACAAATGCACTGAAAATCAGCTAAGTAGTAGATAACATTAAGATCTGTTACATATTCAAAGAGAGAAAGATTAAAGATCTCTATGCCTAATAAGCATTACTGCACTATGAAACCACAGTACACATTACTAAGGGAGTTTTCAGTCACATTAAAACCAAATCTTGTCAAGATATGCGTAGAAAAAATCTCATGGAAATCTGTTATCATAACATAATTGTTTCTGTCTCTTATTTGACAAGAAAACTAAGTGCTACTACTCCTCACAGGTCATAAGAATGTAAGTTAGCTCTGAAATCCATATCAATTAAAGCTGCTGAAACATATTTTATTGCTAAATATCTATCCTCAGATCCAAAACACATTCTAGAAAATATTACTGAGAGCAACTATTTGCACAAAGTTCAGAGTGACTACCCTGTTTCCCCAAGTGCTTTCATTTTTTTCCTTCTGTTATTCTTTTTCCCCATTCCTTCCCGTTTCTCCCATCCATTTATGCATCCTCCCACCCACCCATGCAGCGTTCGTTCATCAAGTACCACCTACAAGACACTCTGCCAAAGGCAAGTAGCATGACAGACAAGGTGTAGGGGCACATGACGGTCAGGCTAGCACACACAGCACAAGCTTTGATAGAGTTTTTGCTGCACTTGGTATTTAGACAACTATATTTGAGAAATGTTAGTTCAAGACCAGTACATGAGTTAAACTTCAAAACTCATTCATGGTACCTTTCCTGTCCTGGGTGGAAGAATGGGAAGTAAAGCTTTTCATGTCTATACTTCTCTTATTTTCAGGAGAAATTTATATTTCAGCTTTGGCTAATGTAGTCCAATTTGCCAGCACGCTCAAGGGTCAAATGGTGAATATAAACTCTCAGAAGGGTTCTGCGCAATCTATTCACAAGGAAGAAATATATACAAGCATAGGTAAAAAGAAGGAAAGCACAGAACTGGAATATGTCCTGGAGGCTGCTACTATGCACTCTCCTTGCCTTTTAACTCAGAGATGCCATTCTATCAGTGCTCAACACAGATCTTTAAATCCCAGAGCTAATAATGCATCTGACAAGCAGCATGTAGTAGGAATCCTCACAGGGGATAAGGCTCCGAACAGTCCGCTCAGAGTTCAAATCCCAAAAGAGGTGCCCCTGATGTGCAGAACACTTAACCCTTCGACCAGTACCTACATGACTATTCACAAATTATTGATGTCCCTAAGTCCCTGGCAGATTGCAGACAGTATTTGTATCCACTGAAGCTCAAACATATGGCCACTAATGGTATGGATTAAAAAGATACATATATACATTCAGTCTTTGCTACATGAATGTAAAGCCACTGACGTGCTAGAAGGTGATTGAACTGGACGGAACACTGTTAAATACACACTTAGTCTCATGTTATGGATCATTTCCATTGACATCTTTCTGCATCCTCGGTACAGTTTAATTAAAGCTGTCTGGAACAAGCCTGCCCTTTAAATGATTGGCACTGCAAAGGAAAGGTGAAACATGAGGAGGCTTGAGGCCTTTTTTTGGAAAGCATTCAAATGACTGTGGTTAAGACCAGCATCAGGGAAGAAATTCATTTTCAAAATTGTTCAGCTCTTATTCTTCACTACAAGAAAAGGCAAAGCTTCTTCTGATATTGTCTTAGAATATCTGAAGCTGAATGGGGGTAATAACAGATTTTAAGAAATCAAACTGTAGTATATTCTGATCCAGAGTAGACACAATTTTTAATTATCTCTAGAGCAATAAACATTACAGTAAACTTTCCTATTAGTAATTTATTTTTTTTAAATATAACAACTAAGTTGAACAATTTTGCTTAAAATAGTCGTAGGAAGAATTTTGCAATTTGATGGCAGGAAGATCCTCTATTTAATTTGTTTTTTTATAACATATAGAATAGTAGCATGGATAGCATCAAATGATTAAAATATTTATCAAATACCCTTAATGTTTCCAACACTCCTAAGATGTCAGGAAAAAACAAGGAAAGTACAAGTCTAAGGCATGGGGAACATGGGACATAGTTAAGAGATTGAATCTTAAATTATTTAGTTATATGTCTTTTCTATAACACTCTCTGTCATTTAGTATATTTTATTAAAGAGGTGTAAATTAACGTATGCACATTCATTAACACCAGAATTTATTATAATTTGTAAAAGGATTGTGTTTGCTTAAACATCAGTCAGTAGTTTCTTCATATGAATTCATCAGGCATGGTATGAACTTTTCTTAATTTCCTATTTACTTATATTTACCTTATGTATACTGAATTATATCCTGTGCTGATCACTTTCTTCTAGCACTGAAGAAAGACCGCCTTTATTTGTTATAACATTTTCATTCAGGCTAAGAAATATTTAACAGTAGCACTAACCCATGAAAGAACCTCTAAATTCACTTTGGATGCTACTCAAAAGTAGAAGTTATTTGGTATTAATACCCAAGAGAAGTGAGTCAGACTTAGAAGACATTAAAAGAAATAAGTCCTATGTGAAAGTCTTTAATCAGATCAACACTTATTAGATACTTAGTGTACCCTTACACTATGGTGGTGTAAGTTACTTCCCATTACTGGACAAATTATCCAGTAGCTTCAACTTAAAGGAAAGCTTTATTTTTGCTCATGGCTTTAGAAGATTTCATCAATGGTTGCCTAGCTCCAAGGCAGAAAAAACATGGTGGAAAGGCCTAAGTGGGGGAGATCTGGTCATCCCCCAGCCCCCACCGCCACCATGATGGCCAGGAAGCAGAAAGAAAGCAATGAAGGAACAGAGTACAAGAATGTGTTCTTCCAGTTCAGGCCCTTTCATAACTTAGCTCCTTTATATCTAGCAGCACATTCAGCTATGAACTCGTTAACTGATTAATTCACTGATGAGTAAAACACCCAACATGGTCCAATCACCATCCTCAAGCCTCACCTCTAAACACAAAAGACTCTCGTGGAGGACATATTAGAAGTAAACCATAATAGGTGGTAATGCTGAGGCATAAGAAGCAAGTACAATTTTCTTCAATGAGTTTATAAACTGGGATGACATACACATTGAAAATTACCAAAGAATGATGGAGTCAAATGAGGTAAAAGCTATACCAATATTGAAGGATTTTCTGAGGAAAACAAAGTTTGAGCTGAGCTCTGAAGAATGAAGCCAGATATACCATCTACTAACATTAAAACAGTCGGTGGGGGCTAAGAGGCCAGGTACTAAACTGTGGTGCCTTGGGTGCATGCTTTGTGTGGAGGGCTGTATCAACTGATGTCTAATGAGGACAAAAGTCACTGTATTTTAAGCAGAAAAAAAATTAGCCCAAGGAACTGACTTTACAGATGGGATGGGATGGCAGATAGTGTATGGTGTACTCATTTAGAGATTAACAACTTCAGGAAGTGGTCAACAGCTCTTAGACTGGGAATACAGGGAGAAAATAGTGTTTCCAGAGTCCAGAGTCCAGAGACCAGGACTACCCATTAAAGGATGAAACTAGAGAAAGCCTAACTAG
This sequence comes from Dolichotis patagonum, assembly GCA_004027295.1. Classification (NCBI taxonomy): domain Eukaryota; kingdom Metazoa; phylum Chordata; class Mammalia; order Rodentia; family Caviidae; genus Dolichotis; species Dolichotis patagonum. Next base: position 50,964 of record PVJX010007647.1, read on the forward strand.
CTAGATATAGAGCAACAGAGGAATAAAAATGGAGTCTTGCCAGAGGTCATTGTGAAGCAGAGAGAAGAGGTGGAAGACGTTGGTCCTTCCTGTCTGCGGTCATCCCAGTCTCGCACCCATGTCTCCCATGAGGCATGGCCAAGCCAAAGATGACAGGGAGCGGAGGAAAAGCCTATGTGAGAGGCCAATCTCCTGCTGACATAAAACAGAACAAGGGAATGCAAGGAATATTTATAGAAGCAAACAGACTAACGATCAGGGAAGGGACTCAGCAATGTAAGATTGTTTCCATTGATTGTTTCCATTATCTCCTACTGTATAAAATGTTTTGAATACCAGAGTGAGATATTTAAACCAAAGAAGTCAATTTACACTTTGGGGAAGCAGACATGCAGAATGAAATTGTTATTTTTAGTGATATATGACCATGAATGGAAAGCCGTTTGAGGCACAGTGACTATAATACCAAATTAAAGATGGCCAGAAATTGACATTCTTTCTCTGGAAAAGTGAAGTGTATTTCCTTTCCCGGTGCGGTGCCTTTGAAAGCAGAGGTGCCGTGCCAGAAACCAGCCTTTAAGAGTACTGGTGACTTCCACCTTAGAACCCTGAAGCCTTGGATACCGTGTGAAGTTCACCCACTGCATTACAGAGCCCACACAGAGACATCGTCCCTGAAGGGCAGGCAGAAGGGCCCAGCTGACGCAGTAGTTTGGCTGCCACTCACTGTGTTAGTCAGCCTCCCTGTTGCCAGGGCAAAATGCCTTACACCACAACTTAAAGTGGATATTTGATTTAACTCATGTTTCAAAAATTTCTGTTTGTGACAGATGGTTCTGCGGCAAAAATGTCATGAAGAAAGTCATGGTGGAGGAAAATGGCTTCATGGCGGCCAGGAAGCAGGGCACAGCATAGAGCATGACAGAGGAAAAGACAAGGCCCGAGACACAGCTCCCAAGGTCACAGCTCCCCCCCACAGGAAACACACTAGGACTGATTTTACTAACAAAGTCGACAGTATGAACCATCACAGGCCCCAAGGTGCCAGATGTGTGAGTGAAGCCACCTTCAATCTGTGAGGCAAGCCCAGCAGCTGGATGAAGTCCTGTGAGTGACTTGCTGATGCCACGTGGAGAAGAGCCGTTGCTGAGGATTACTTGGATTTTGAATCCGCAGTCATGAAATTTCACAAAATGTTTGTCTTAACTCAGTCAATTTTGGAACATATAGTAATATGAATGTATCATATGGGAAGTCCAAAAAGTTGAGAATTACAGTAGTAGGAATGGGAGAGACATGGATTTTGGAGAAAGATCCTGAGTTCTCCTTTGTGTTTACAATAGCCTGACAATTTTATTTTTCTTAAAGGGCCAGATGGTAAACATTTTTTGGCTTTGTAGGCCATATGGACTCTGTTGCTACTATTCAACTGCAACAGAAGCCACACACCTTATAAATGATGTAGCTGAATTTCAAAAAATCTTCATAAAAGTAGGCAGTTGCCTATAGTTACCCATGAGGCCTGAATTGTCGACCTCTGGTTATACTGTCTGATGTACAGAGGAAACACAGTGGGATATGCTACAGGTAGATGGCAAACAGAAATGGAATGTTGTGAGGTTCCAGGACTAGAGGCGTGATTAAAAAATAAATGTTCAGGGCTGGGGATAGAGCTGGTGGTGCAGTGACTGCCTGGCAAATGCGAGGTCCTAGGTTTGACCCTGGTACCTCCAAAAAAAAAAAAAATTGATATTCTAGAAGGAGTAGGACTCTGCTGACATGGCTTCTTACATAGCTTCTGCTTCACGGAGTCTTTTACATAGTGTTGGAATCAGACTTTAATGGCTGAAGGATTACTCAAACCTATTAATTGTCTCCACTAAACCACAGACTGTATAATCAGTGACATTCAGAGATCAAAATCAAACCGATTTTCACACGTATTACTAGTAGGCCTGGTTCGTCTGTCGATTACCTTCAGATCTGTGAAAATTCTAAATTAACGTATTTTGTTAGTACATTAGACTACTCTAGAACCATTTTCCTAAGAGTGGCTAATGATACTATAATTCTTAATTTATATTACAGTCATGATTTATTTGAACAATTATGGGTTTGGCATTACTTCTTGCTAGTATTTAAAGAGTACCTACAACATTAATCTTCAAGTATTTATATATCAAACCATACTGAGAAGTCTATGGTTATTTACCATGATTTATGATATTTTGAAGGCATTTTATCATTTTATTTACTGCTATGTTATGGAAAAAACTGTGACCTTTGGAGAAATAAGACAAGCACATTTTTAGCTCTGCATATCTATTGTTTATTGATATTTATTTTAGACTTTATAAAAATTCTACAAGTCAGCTAAATCATTTAGATTTACATAGCATGCAAATTCTATTAAACAAGGACTCCTTACCCTTTTCCCTGTTGCCTATATATGCTTAGCCCAGCGATAAAAATATTTAGCATAAACAATAATAGTCTGCTAAAAATCTTTAATATAACTAATGCTGGAATTCTAGATGATTATAGTGAATATTCAGTAAAGTCCTATCCTTTTAAGGCAGAGAATTGTTTGAGCAGTTCTGTTTTGGGCCACAAAAAGGGCAACCTGGTTAAGAGGTGACCCCTTCTTAGAGTCCCTGCATTTGATAAAATACAGACATTTAGCAATTCCTCATAGACCTGTGACCTTAAGCCCTGGTCTTTAGGACTTTTTACTTCTTGAGAACAAAATGATTGATGAGGTCCTTCTATTAGATATGGTAGCAGTTTCTGCTAAGAAGGAGATTTTAGTAATTTTAAATTGCAAAGAATTGCCACGTAAGATTGCCCCTGGACACTACGACAAACTCATATGAAGCCGATTACTTAAGCTCCTGTGCAGGGCTGTCTGTTTAGCTCTAGTAGCATTTTCTTTTCTTCATTTTGGTGGCTTGGTTTCAAACCCTGCCTGGGATACCTGTTCAATGTGAAGTGTAATTGGTAGGTCTCAGTACATTTGTGGCTGGTTGAAATTTTACATCTTCCTTTCCAGAAAAATGGTCCATAAGGAAATTAAGTGAAAAGAGTTAGATGTCACACATGGATTCACGTGTAGGTGTACTGAAGGCCTAGATAATCTTCTTGTGTGAAAAGTACAATATAAATTCAACTCTGGTCCATTGATTCATCTACTTTGCCTCTCAGCAGCTCTCTAATAACTGAGTATCCTGCATCTTGAAGATGGTGCAACTTTAGGGACATCTTACTATTCTAAGCCACTGAATAATTTGAGCTGAGATTGTAACTTGGCTTGAAATTGGCTGTGATTTGCTGGTTCATTTAAACAGGAATGGTGTATGAAAATAGTATAGGAAGTACATGTTCTGTGCTTTTTTACATTATGTAAATAGGTCTAAAGTCTCTGTAAATAGCAATTAAAGAATAGTCATAATTTAAGAATAGATTAGAGGACTTCAGACCATACATTTACCCAAGAGAAAACTGACAATCTTAATTTATTATAACCCAAGGCTATTTCACTCCAAAGTAATATGAATGTGGATTTCAAAAGTCAATAGGATCTTTTCCATATAAATTTAAAGCCACCAATAATTTCACTGAACTTACTAAATGCATGATTAGTTTCCTGTTACAGACAATTTCTATTGATCCAAATTTAATTTGTCATCATGGATTAATCAAAATCGTCAGGGATTAAGGTCTGGATGGCTCAAGGGATCTGTTCCTGGGTGAGGAGCCTTCCACCCTCAGGCCACTGTTTCCAATACTTGCAGGAGTTTTGGGAGGGACCATGTGACAGCTGGTGAGAAGCGCACCAGAACTTTCAACTAAGTACCTTGCATAGATTCATTGTCCTACATACTCAGACACATTATCACTTACTGTCTGAGTGTATATGTAAAGTGAAGTTATTACATCGTCAGTAGTTCTAGTGATTATCCATGGTTATGTCTACATTTATAATCTCCTCTGGTAAATAATAGCAGTTGGTATCTTTGAGATCTTCTGTATATAGTTATAGAGCATTTATCTCTGTATGATATTTTCCTGCAATCTAAGTCAGCTCATCTCTGGTTGCTCCAAGTACTGTATACCCTTTGCTTTGCAGAATAAAGTGTAGATACGTTGCTTTTCTATGTGCACCTCTTTTCTTTGCTTGTCCTTTGGGCCTTTTCTAAAAGATAGGTTATAATGTTCAAATATTTTCTCACCACTAGAGACTCCAAGGCTAGATCTTAACTAGTCATATGGGTTTCCTAGTGCTTTGCGGTTACAAATACTTGCCCTAAGTCTTTTGGAGTCTTTTACTCCAGTCTAGGCATCCACAGTGATTCATGGGGTAGTACATGTGTCCTACACGGTGGCTGCAAGATGCCATCATTCCAGATCAAAGAACTCTCCTGAACATCTTCCCTTCAGCCTCATCACACTGAGGCTATTAACAACTTTGTTTATTCAAGTTGAGCCAGGAAACATTATTTGCAAGATGAGATAGTTCTAAGGGCAAAAAAATAAAACAAGCAAACAACCCCCCAGAACAAAACAAAACAAAACAAAACACCCCAACAGAACTCAAAAAATATAACCCCCCATATTTAAAGAGCCAATAGCAAACGTTGGCATCTGAAATTTTTGCAGGCAGCTGAGTTAGTTAGAAATATTATAGGCAGTGAGACAGGGCTGGGTCCTCAATGGAGCCAGTGCAGAAGCCCAGATAGTTTGCAACTGTGGGGGAGATAGACGCTTCCTGCTGTGGGCCAGGCCTGAAGACAAAGGATCAAACAAATGCATCCACATCCTAAGGGCTGATATTCTAATTAGTTCCCTATCACCCTGAAGAAGCCTAGAGTCACCATCCCATCTCCCTAGGGAAAAGTCACAGCTCATAAGAATGCTTGCTTCCTATGTGACATGCTTTCCCACTTGTCCCTAATGTAATCAATTTTACCTGAACTATTAATCTTATTGGCTAACCATAGTTCTGTCCCATCTTATGCCTATCTGCCTTTTGAGTTCCCAGTCCTGTCCCCACCCCCCTCCAACCCATGGTTTTACTTTATAAAGGTCCCTGGAAAAGACAGAGTCCTTGGCAACCTGCTCAGGACCCCTTGTGTCTCTCTCAGACAGAAGCCTTCTTTCTCTCAATAAATATATTCTACTCTGTTGTTCCTAAAATTCATTCTTCGATTTTAGACAGCATGAATTTGTGGCCATAGTAGGTTGGGAGTTTTATTCCCCTTTATAAAAATGAATAGACTTTTCAGATGAAGTGCAAACATGTTCAGCATTGCAGGCCATTCAAGAAATGCAAACTAAAACAACATTGATATTCACCTCACACCAGAAAGAATGGTCATTCTTAAGAAATCAACCAATAACAAATGCTGGTGAGACTGTGGGGTGATGGTGGAGATGGGGAGGAACTCTTCTTCATTGTTGGTGGGAGCATTCCATATGTCAGGAAAATAGTTCAAGAGTTATTTTCCAAGAAGATTGTTGACCCAACTTACTGCAGACTGATCAGAGTGTTCAGGTCATAAAGCTAGAGATGCAGGAGAGAAGAGTGAGATCCTCAGATTCAGGTGAATGAATGAAATTGACTTTGCTAAGTGGTTTCCTTGTCAGTCTGGTGAAAGGGAGGCAGACAGAACTTCTTGGCTGAGGATCAATCTATGACCCACCCTCCCTTAGAGGACCTACTATTACCCATAGGTAGGCTATCACTAAGTGAAAATACACAATTGCTCCCATAGTGCCTTTATTTCTCCCAATTATAGCATCATACAGAACTTTGATTGTTTATTGTTTTCCTTCCCAGTGGGTAGTAATGGCAGTAACTATATACTATTTATAACCTCAGACCAAAGATAGAGCCTGTCATATTATCTGGAGTCAAAAATGTGTAACAAGTAAGTGAATAGGAGAATTCAAGAAGAACATAAAGTGGCCCACACTTCTTATCTTATTCTTTCCTTTGGTGATGATGACTTAGAGATTGACTGATAATGCATTAGAAAAGTATAATGTACTTGGTAAGCCCTTGAATGTTAGATACCTGATTCAAATCCTGATTCTGATACTTTTTAGCTATGTAATTTTGAACTTATAGATGTGAAAATCAGAATAATACTCATTTCATTTATATGTTATGAGGATTAAATAACATAGTTCTTGACATAAGTTACATTATCAGTAGTATCATAGCCATCAAAGTGAGAATATGGCCAGTTTACTGTTGTTGAGACTGCATGGGGGCATATATAGTAGCAAGAATGAGTGCTGGAATTTTCATTTTCTAAATTATTAGCCTCGATTATTGTGCAGTCCCTTTGTGGTTTGATTTACCAGGTGGAATACGTGGTTTTCCTATTCTAATTTCATTTAGAAGACATAATCTGATTATTTATTCAAGGAATTCTGTTTGTGCTTAAGTGGTTGTAGTCCATTTGTGTGTATGTGTACGTGTGTGTGTGTGTGTGCATGTGAGTGTGTGCATGTTGTGTGTACCTAATTGGAGCTTTGCTTTAGTACTCACAATCATGGAGGCAGAGAGGGTTTATGGAAATGTATAAGCATAAAACGTTCTGATTCTGACCAAGCCAGAGACTGCAAGAGAAAGGAGAAAATGATGGACAGAAAGTTCTGCAAGAAGCCTGGCTTTGGGAGCATGGAGCTTCCAATGCAGTGAATGTGTAGAATCCCAGAAATGGCAAAAGATTTCATTCTTAACTATTTTGCACATTCCAGCAAAATAGTAGTCAGGTAATGAGAAAGGATAATGGGAGCCTATAAACCAACATAAGGTAATGAAAAAATTCTGGAAAGATTGGACAATCTCTAGAGCCTAATTTCTCTGGGATAATATAAAGTTATTTTATATTTATTAAGCTTCTTTAGTTAGTATCTTTTACTTAAATTTAAGTTTATACTACCTTTTTTCCATGACTTTATTTGCACTCACAAGTCTGCTAAAATAAATTGGTACTCTAGAACAATGTAGGTTCCATTTTTCTTTTGCCATCAGTCAGTTCTAAAGAATCAATAAATAAAAGAACTTCACATACCCAGACCTTGGTTTGAAAGATATCTTGAAGATTTACAATATGCTAAACCAAGGAAAAACTTGGGAGTAATCAGCACAATACATTTTTCTCTCCATCATAATCAGTTTTTCAGTCTCCATGTCGATAAAACTTTTTCTCCTTTTTCAAAATGGTTTACAACTTAAATAATTTAATATAACAGTTGTTATATTTTTATTGCAAGCTTATAAAACTGGAGTCATAAGTCTTTTCCATGCAGTATATTACCAAAAAGTGACACCAGGGAAGGGGAACTGATGATTACTAAAACTGTAATTCAATCTTCAAGTTCTGAAGATGTCGTAAAAATGTCTTCTGCTTTAGTTGCATATGGCAGATACTATCAGGGTGCCTCAAATGAACTCTCTCTGGGTATTCTATCTCTCCTTAGGCATTATTTTATATACAATAAAAACAGAACTTCACAATGCAAATGCAACTGTGATTCAAGACCAATCGTTCTTTTATCAAATAGAATTCTTTTATGAAGTTTCCTCTTAGAATTAATTTTGATATCAATGCCTGTCAAGCTGTGGAAATTGAGCTGAACCCAGTGAGTCTATTCCTCTTTCCACTGACTTTTGGGATGTGGTAATTAGGAAAATTGCAGAGATTTTGTACTGTGCTGAAGAAAAATTTAACTTGTCACACAACATATTGTCAATCTCACCAAAAGTATAGGAATAATAAATAGCAACATTGTACAAATGACTATTTATCAAATACTTTTAAATCTGTTGTGCATTGCATTTTATTCAGTTGTGTCAGTTATCAGGAAGTGATTTTCTGATTCTGACTAATTTTTGCTATGGTCAGAAAGGTCCATAAAATTAAGTATTAGATTTCTATGTGTATATGATTAGCAATGTTCTACAAAACTTATAATCCTAGCATGGAAGGAAATATATTCCCTCAGATAAAGAGAACAGTTAGCATCCATACTTTCCTGCAGCTCATCACAACTGTATTGTTGACTTTTTTCTAAAACAAAGAAACATCCAAGTTGCCAAACCTCTCCTTTATGTATTCAGCATGCGGTTAATGTACTGATATGCTGCAAATGAAATTAGGAGCTGTTTTTTAATAACAATATCAGTCTGCTTCCTATATTTACACACTGCAACTACCATTTATCAAATCCTTTTTAAGTCTTCTAAGGAGGAAAATAAATTTGCTTTTTGAGAGAGGTGGAAGAATCGAACATTTTGTGGCTGCCAAGGGATCAGCACCCCCAGTTGGAAATGAGTTTCCACGTCTCCCTCAGCCAGTGAGAGGGCCAGTGCCTTCTGAGTTTCTGCCCTTTTTTTTTTTTTTTTACCTAACCAGTGCAAACCTGGCTGATTCTACAAGGGGTGAAAGGTCACAGATACTGTGAGTGGTGTTTAATTCTCACCACAATAAGGCTGCTAATCACATAACACCAGGGTGAATTATGGAGATTAGAGCAGCCATTAAACATAAAAATGCACAACTACAGCTGTGATGGAGCCAATGAAAAAGTAGTGTTTGCACAACTCTGTGGTAATGGGTAAAATTAGGATTCTAGAAACGTTTGATGAAAGACACATTTCCTCTTCTAGGCCAGCTCTTTTGAGACCAACTCAAAAATAGAATGACAATAACCATTTTAATGGTTTTCAAATGATGGGAGGACTCAGAATATTCTGTTCCAGCATACTGAGGTCCTGCAGCCCACAGAAGGAGCACCTATTCTGAAGCCTTGGTTCCCAGCTACTCTCCACTTGGACAGCTGTTAGCATCTGTTTCCCACAGCCATTTTAGTTTGTCTCTTCTCATTTTACTCGTATAACATGTTCAGCCTCTGTAATGGACTGCACTTCCCTCACAAATTTTGAGGAGCAACAAAGAAAAGGCTACTTCTTGGTGATTTTAAATCCAAGAAAATTAATTACATGTTTTAAAAGAAAAATAGATCCTGGGTATAAAGAGTAGTGAAGAGCAGCTAACTCAAACAGTCCCTACTGTTAGACAGAGTTGAAGTATCTTGCAATATGAGTTATTTTCCTCAATCAGACAAGGCCGAGAGCTCTAGAAGGTGTGACTCACAGGGAAAATTAAACTATTGTCAACCCCAAAAGTTCAGTGCAGAACTTTTTATTTATTCTATTTTTTTGAGGAACATTTGCCAACCAAATTTCTCAAATGTGAAGAGGGAGATGTATCTTGTATTCACACAACAAAAATTCAGGCTTCTGCTATATTTATAAACTGAGCATAGCACATTGAATTTTACTGGGAAGTCAAAATGTAGTCCTGGTTGGCATAATAAATGAAGTGGTAACATATATTTGGCTTTAATAGTGCCATAAAGCCAAAAGTATCATATGTTCCAGCTGAAGCATCTGGTTATTTTTAAGATTTTTTTTCTTAAAATATGATGCAATGATCTAATGTGTAGCTAATGAAGGTGATAAGATCTATGACAAAATCTGAATCATGAAGAGAGAGTTCAAAACTCTTTGGCACAGTTGAATAGAAGAAACACCAAGTGCTTTTTAAAAATATTATGTTGTCAAGTCCAACTGCTGTGAGGCTGTAATAATTCTGAAGTAGATCTAGGTGATTTATCTTGTACACTCGTAGACAACCTAACCCACCTGGTTGGATACCAGCTTGGCAAAGGCAATTTGGAGCTAAAAACTGCTAGAGCATTAAGTACCTTTTAAACCTTCACCTGTCGTGACAGCAATTATATTGTTAAGTTACATTACTAATTAGGCAAATGAAGATTTTAATTTGTATGTGTTTATTTGAATCTTGAAGCACAGGAGACAAGAGTAATAATAATAACCGTAATAATGACCCAAATTAACATTATTTAACATATAAAGGTATCACATTACTTACTTCTTTTGATACTCACAACATACGGAGTCTGCTTTTTGCTCTTACCCTCATTTTACAAATCAACAAATCAAGGCTGAGAGAAATTAAATAAACAATATTTCTGAATTGGATAAAAATTTAGGCTTTACTAAGTTTTAGAAATGTTCTGAGATAACAAATTGATTCATCTTGCTCTTCTGTGAATATTGGCTCTTAGCAGCAGTGCAGCTTTAGGAATCAATATAGGGCATGAATTCTATAAATGTGCCTCTTAATAAGTTAATAAAACAGAGATATTCTCATTGCCTCTCCATCCAAGTTTCGGGGGGAAAATGAGAATATTAAATGCAGTAGGAGAGGCAAGATCTGCTCCATTTGCTCTGCCATGATAATCTTTTACAAAAGAGGATTTTTATTATTAATTCTGTGCCTTCTGGGGATGTTATAATTTTCTAGAATGTAGAACTGCCTTAAGCACAGTAATTTGCTGAGCTAGACTGAATCCCAAAATGTTTCAAATGAGCTGATAAACAACTGCATAATTAGCCATTATTAGATCAAGTCTGTATGTTACCAATACCCACATGAACAAACCATTGGACAGGCAAATTGTAGATACAGTTTTAAAAACTAAGAGCCTGTGTTATATTTTTACATGCTTTGTAGCTTGTTCTTTAAAGAATTAGAAACTGCATTTCATATGCCTTTTTAATAAAGAAATTTGGATTATTCTATTAAATAAATCCTTATTGACTTAATCAGTAAGTACACACTCCCTTCTATGAATGAAGAAGGATTTGTGTGCGGAATGCACTTTGTGCTTTACAGGGCCTCGATGGAGGGATTTTTCTTTTCAGTTAAAACTTGCCTCAAATCTGTTCCTTGCATGGATAATGGTCTTTCATTCTCCTTTGAGTTTTAGCCCAGAGTATGAAATACAATTGGCCCTGGTTATAAGGTTTTTGCATGCTTAAATCAGAGAAAGAAAATACAATTTGTTTGCAAACTTAAACACAGACACCTTGTTGAAGTGGTTAGCATTATCCATGCTGTACTTAAACCCCTCTTTCCTCTCATTTTTCAAGAACTTGACACTGGTTCATAAAATGTTGCCTGGGCTGGAATCCATCACACAGGGTTACAGCCTAGCTGTAAGTTGTATGTGTGCACTTTTAGTAATAAAGTCAACTCAGCATTTTTGAGGAACAAATAAAGATGAGAAAATTTTCAAAAAGAAACAGTTTTTAAGTGGATTTAATTTATTTTGTTTTAATTTTTTTGTTTTAAAGAGAATAAAACCATGCAAAATAAAACAGAATAAAGCCAATCAAAAAACAAAAAAACAAAAAAAAACAGTGTAAGTGATACAGGGTTTCAAAACAAGATAAAAGGAAATGAACATTGGTTGCAATAATGCCTCTTGTTTTCTTCAAAATAGCTACCCAAAACCTCAGACAATGCTGGTATAATTTAAACAAAATTATAACTTATGCTCTGAAATCAGGGGCCAGAAACCAAAAACGATAAATGTATTAAAGAAACCAAAAATGATAAATGTATTAAAGCACATTTGAACAAAAAAGACTAAATAGCAATTTCTCTTCCAAAATTAGTGGATTGAAGTTTTGTGTTAAGCTGCTTAGGTGTCCTCCTTTTTGGGGAGACAGACCAGGTCATTTCTCAAGGTTCTTTGTAGCTCATTTGTCTGGTGACTTCTAGTCATCATTATTTTGATGCCAGAGCATAGTAAATTACCAATTTACAATTGTCAAATAGGCACAATCCTATATGTGAACCTAGCTGAAGAATGGATTTGTCATGAAGTTTTATTTCTCTTTAATTTGTTTTTAATTTTGCTTTTTAAAGAATTTTTTTTAATTTTTTTGAGGCAGAGTCTTGCTATGGAGTTGGTGCTGGCCTTGAACTCACAGCGATCTGCTTGCCTCAGCCTCCCAAGTGCTGGGATTAGGCTGTGCCACTATGATAAGTGATTGTTACAGAAAGTCTTTCTGGATCTCATCATCGTCCAGAATAGTTCACATTTGTAATCCCATAAAAAAACTGTTGGAATTCTAAAAATTTAATTCCAATCTACCACTCCCCATGCAACCCATGGCAGGAATAAAAACAGTAAGGCGTTTTTGTAGTTGTGGAGAACCAAAGGGATCCTAAATTCAGAGAATAACGGCCAATCAGAACAAAGGCTTCACCCCAGAGCCAAATCGGTTTATTAACTCATGAAGAGGGAGCGACCGCGAGAGTGGTGGTTTGCACATGAATGCTGTGAGCTGGGCTAGGTAGGAGGCCCAGAATCACCCCTGCAATTTGCAAGGGTGGTCAGAGAGGGAGGGGAGGAGAGAGAGAGAAAGAGACCGCGAGGGAGGGAGTAACGTGAATATCACGGATGGGCAGTATCTAGAGTTCCAGGGTTGGTGCTTCAGTTTCAACGTGTAATCCGTGCCCTGAGAAGTCGTAAACCTCTTTTCTGTAGGCGCCTTCTCAGCGGGCAGTGTGACATCACTCGGCTTAGCTCTCCCATGTACTTGGGGGCTGTAGGCTGGGCATACTGCTGTTGCCCTCCATCAAAAACTCCACCTCAGGGCCTCAGCTCAGCGGCATAAGCGCCTACCTGGCAAGCCCGAGGTCATGAGTCTGATGCCCGGGGCCAAAACAAAACAAAACAAAAACACTACACATCAGCACCTTGCATTGTTTAAAGCCAGCTGAGGGGATACAGAAACGCCCTGGCCAGATCTGCACCTATCAATACAGGGAGGTAGGGCCAAATGCTCCTTTTTCAAGGAGAGCCCTCAGGGTGGTCCTCCACAGTTGTTACTGCATTTTTATAAAAGTGTTTGTTTGTTTTTGTGTTTGACTCAAACGCAGGACCTGTGCTTGCCAGGCAGGCACTTGTGCCACTGAGCTGTATCCCTGGCCCATTAAAAGGTATTTTGACCGTTTCAGTAGCCTCTGAGATGTGTACATGCTTCTTACTCTTCCCATGATCGCTCACCTTCCACTTGATGCCCAATCACAGTGTTTGGTACAACTTTATTGACTCAGGTTTAGATTTTATTTTATTACAATGATTAGTTATGCATAGTCTGATTTACTTGTTACATTTTTAATTTTAAAGTGAAAAAAATTTCAAAACAAGATAAAAGGAAGGTAACAATGGTTAATACACTGCATACTGTTATCTTTAAATTGGTTACTCAGAGTACAAGACATAAGCATTTAATGGTTCAAGCAATATTAGTGCAACTTTCTTTCAGTGAACTAAGAGAAATTAGTATTATAACTACTTAACTATTATATATAATGTAATGTAATATAATGTAATGTAATATAATATAATATAATATAAAATATAATATAATATAATAATATAAATATTTGTTTTTCTCTTCCTTCTTTTCTCCTTTCTCCCATCCCAGTTTCTCTTTCCTTTTGAATAGTTTCTTCCCATTTTACCATATCTATTGTAAGTTTTGGATCTTATTTACTCTTTCAGCATCTCACACTAGGGAGACAATGTGATACTCGCCCATGTGCATCTGGCGTATTTCACTCATGAGTATGGTCTTGAGTTGCATCCATTTAACTATAAAACTTTGCAGTTTATCCTTATTTATGGCTGAGTAGTACTTGGATGTTTAAAAAAGACCACTTTTTTATTCATTCTTTAATTGATGGGGATTTGGGTTATTTCCAAGATTTAGTTATTACAAGTTGTGTTGCTGTCAACACAGGTGCATACATATTGCTGTAGTATGATGTTTTTAGTTCTTCTGGGAAGATATCCAGAAGGAGAATATCTGGGTCAAATGGGACCTCTAACCCTAGATATTTGAGGAATCTTCATACAGATTTCCACAGTACACTCTTACCAACAGTGAAGAAGAGTTCCCTTTCCCCCACAGTTCCACCAGCATTTGTTATTGGTTGATTTCTTGTTAATAGCCATTTTTTTTCCAGAATGAAATGGAATCTTGGTATTATTTCAATTTGCATTTCTTGAATGCAGTGATGTTGAACATTTTTCATACATTTATTTGCTGTTTGTATTTTTTCATCTGAGAAATGTGTATTCATCTCAGATGCCCATTTTTGGATTGGGTCTTTAAATTTGGCAGGTCTGATTTTTGAGTTCTTTATATGTTCTCAATAGTAATCCTTTGTCTGAAGAACAGCTAGCAAATATTTTTCCTACCCTATGGGTTGTCTTTTTACTCTGTTGGTGGTTTCTCTTGCTGTGAAAAAGTTTTTATTTTATTTAATTTTAAAAGGAATAAAACAGGACAATAAAATGAATACAATAAATACAATAAAATAAAAACAAAACTGAATCCACAATAGTTAGTATATTGCATATTGTTATCCTCTAAATAGTTGCTCAGACTATCAACTTTAGTCTTACAAAGTCAATCAAGCAATACAAGCTTTAGGTTGTTTCTTTACTTCAGTTGTTATCTCAGACTGTGTTCTTTCAAATTAGCCATTTGCTTTTGGGGTAGGGGTTTCTTCTCCCCTAGCTCCTGCCTGGCTGTCTCACAGTGAGGCGTGTGCATGGTGGGTGTATCCTCCATCTTGTTTCTCCCCAGCCAGCGCGGCTGTAGCTGGTGCATGGGAGGCTGTGTAGCCTCCCTCCTGCTTTTCTCCTGCTGGCACGGCCTCTGCTGGCACATGGAGGGTTATAGAGCTTCCCTTCTGCTTCTCCCCAGCTCGTATAGCCACCACTGATGGAAGCGGGGCTGTGTGGTTTTCTTCCTGCTTTTTCCTGGCCAGCACAGGTACTCAAAAGCTTTTTAATAAGGTGAGGTCCCAGTTGTTGATTCTTTGTGAGAATTACTCTGCAACTGAGATCTTTACCTACAACGTCTCCAATGTCTCCTAGTCTATTTTCCTGATTTAATATTTTTTAAAATTTTATTTTAAAGAGAATAAAACAAAAGAGGGCAGTACAGAGCAGATTCGAACAGGACAACATAGGCAACACAGTACTTTACGTTAAGACAACCGGACATCAACAGTAGCGATCACAATATCTCTTACTCTGCTATAGTTGAGCATAGTTTCAAACACAATAATATCAAACATAACAAAATAGTATAAAGCCATGCATAGAGTGAAAGAATTACAGGGCTTTCTGAACCGAATAACAGAAAATGATCAATGGGTACGATAATATCTCATTTTCGATAGAAAAATTTTGTTTAAACTATCACACATATTCAAATCCCAATAAGACACAATGTGATAGATAGAACCAATGGTAGTAGAAGAACAGAAGCATGGTAGGACTTCTAAGGATGATATTAAATCAACAATAGCTGTCATAATGTTTTGTTTCTTCAAAACAGCTGTTCATATCATCATGCATGATATAGTCAAACAAAACAGAATAAAACCATTCCAACTGATGATTGAAAACATTGAAAGTCTTCAAAGCTATGAGATGGGGACTCATGCTTACCATAAAATCTTATATACTCTTATCAACTCTCATACTAGGGAGACTATATGGTTATTATCCCTGTGAGTTTGGTTTATTTCGCTTAAGAGAATGGTCTCAAGTCATGTCCATTTATTTATAAATATCTCAATGTGATCATTCTTTATAGCTGAGTAGTACTCCATTGTATAAAAATGCCACAACTTTTTTATCCATTCCTCAGTTGATGGGCACTTAGGTTGTTTCCAAGATCTGGCTATGACAAATTGTGCTGCTATAAACATGGGTGCACATGTATCACTGTGGTATGATATTTTCAGTTCTTCTGGGAACATGCCCAGAAGTGGAATAGCTGGGTCAAAGGGACTTCCATACCCAACTTTTTGAGGAATCTCCAGACTGACCTCCACAGTGGTTGCACCAGTCTACACTCCCACCAAGAGTGTAGAAGATTTCCTTTTCCCCCACAGCCTCTCCAACACTTGTTGTTGGTAGTGTTTTCTATCCTGGCCATTCTTTCTGGAGTGAGAAGGAATCTCAGTGTGGTTTTAATTTGCATTTCTCTCATGACTAATGATGGTGAACATTTCTTCATGTATTTATTTGCCATTCATATTTCTTCATCTGAGAACTGTGTATTTATTTCAGATGCCCATTTTTGGATTGGGTCTTTGAATTTCGAGGGTCTGATTTTTTTTTTAATTCTTTATAAGTTCTAGACAGAAGTCCTTTGTCTGAGGCACTGTCCATAAAGATTTTTTCCCAATTTGTGGGTTTTCTTTTCACTCTGCTGGAAACCTCTTTTGACATGCAGAAACTCTTTAATAAGATGTGGTCCCAGTTATTGATTCTGGGAAGTATTTCTCGTGTAGTTTGATTCTTGTTCATAAATTCTCTTCCTACCCCTATATTTTTGAGATTTTTACCTACTTTGTCATCCAGCATTTTTAATGTTTCTGTTTTAATATTTAGATCTTTGATCCATTTACATTTTAGTTTAGTGTATGGTGATAGACATGGGTCTAGTTTTAGTCTTCTGCATATGAATAGCCAATTTGTCCAGCACCATTTGTTAAAGAGACTGTCATCCTCCAAGCGAGCATGTTTGGCCCCTTTATCAAAGATAAGGTGGTTGAGTGAGTTTGTGGTTGTGGTTGTATCTTCCAGTCTATTCCACTGATCCTCTGGTGTGTTTCTATTCCAGTACCATACTGATTTTATTACTGTAGCTTTGTAGTATAATTTCAAGTCAGGGATTGTGATGCCTCCTGCCTTGCCTTTGTTGCTTAGAATTGCCTTTGCTATTCTAGGTCTCTTCTGGTTCCAGATGAATTTTAGGAGTGATTTCTCTAGATCTATGAAGTATGTTAGTGGTATTTTGATTGGGATTGCGTTGAATCTGTATAGTAATTTTGGGAGAATGGCCATTTTTACAATGTTTGTTCTTCCTATCCATGAACAGGGGATGTCTTTCCATTTTCTGAGGTCCTCTTTGATTTCCTTTTTCAGGGTATTATAATTTTCACTGTATAGCTCTTTTACTTCTTTCGTGAGATTAATTCCTAAGTATTTCATTTTTTTGGATGCTAGTGTAAAGGGTGTAGTTTCTCTTATTTCTCTCTCAGTACTTTTGCTGTTAGTGTATAGAAATGCTATTGTTTTTTGAGTATTGACTTTGTTTCGGCTACCTTGCTGAATTTATTTATTGTATCTAGGAGTCTTTCAATAGAGTTTTGGGGGTCTTCTATGTAAAGTATCATGTCATCTGCAAATAATAATAATTTAACTTCCTCTTTTCCTATCTTTACTCCTTTTATTTCTCTTTCCTGTCTTATTGCTCTGACTAGTATTTCCAGTACTATGTTGAATAGCAGTGGTGACAGGGGACATCCTTGTTTTGTGCCTGATTTTAAGGTAAAGGCTTTCAGTTTTTGACCATTGAATATGATGCTGGCTGTTGGTTTGTCATAGATGGCCTTTACCATATTGAGATAAATACCTTCTATTCCAATTCTCTGTAAGGTTCTTATCATGAATGAGTGTTGAACTTTATCAAAAGTTTTTCTGCATCTATTGAGATGATCATGTTGTTCTTGCTTTTGGCTCTATTGATATGATGGATTACATTTATTGTTTTGTGTATGTTGAACCATCCCTGCATTCCTGGGATGAATCCTACTTGGTCATGGTGTATACTCTTCTTGATGATTTGCTGCATCCTGTTTGTGATATTTTATTTAGAATTTTTGCATCTATGTTCATTAGGGAGATTGGCCTATAGTTCTCTTTTTTAGTTGAGTCTTTCTCTGGTTTTGGTACTAGAGTGATATTTGCTTCCAGGAATGACTTAGGAAGAATTGCTTCCCTTTAAATTTCATTGAAGAGTTTCAGGAGTGTTGTAATTATGTCTTCTTTGTATTTCTTGTAGAATTCTGCAGTGAATCCATCTGGGCCTGGACTCTTCTTTGTTGGCAGGGACTTAATTACATTTTCAATTTCAGTAATAGAAATTGGGTTGTTCAGCATTTTTACATCTTCCTGATCCAACTTTGGTAGTTCATATGTATCTAGGAATCTGTCTATTTCTTCTGTGTTATCGAACCTATGAGAGTAGAGGTTTTCAAAATAGGTGTTGATGATCTTCTGTATTTCTGCTGAGTCTGTAGTAATTTCACCTTTTTCATTTCTTATTGCATGAATTTGAGTTTTTTCTTTCCTTTTTAAAATGAAGTTGGCCAGGGGCTTATCAATTTTATTTATTCTTTCAAAGAACCAACTCTTTGATTCATTGATCCTTTGTACTGTTTTCTTAGTCTCTATTGCATTAATTTTTGCTCTGATCTTTACAATTTCCTCCCTTCTTTTGGCTTTGGGCTTGGCTTGTTCTTCTTTTTCTAGATGTTTGAGTTGTAGCATCAGGTTGTTTATTTGTGTTCATTCTGTCTTCCTGATGTGGGAACTCAATGCAATAAATTTTTTTCTTAGGACTGCTTTCATTGCATCCCACAAATTCTGTTAAGTTATGTCGTATTTTCATTTACTTGTAGATATTGTTTAATTTCTTCTTTAATTTCCTCTATGATCCACTGGTTGCTCAAGAGATTATTATTCAGTTTCCACCTGTTTGTAGGTTTTTTGAAATTTCTTTTATCATTAATTTCTAGTTTCACAGCACTGTGATCCGATAACATGCATGGGATAATTTCAATTCTTTTGCATTTACTTAAATATGTTCTGTGGGCTAGTATATGGTCTATTTTAGAGAATGTCCCATGCTGAGAAGAAGGTAGATTCTGATGTTGTTGGATGAAACACTCTGTATACATCTATCAAGTCCATTTGTTCACAGGTGTGATTCAGTTGTGTTATGTCTTTGCTGATTTTCTGTCTAGTTGATCTGTCCTTTTGGGTCAATGGTGTGTTAAAGTCTCCTGTTATAATTGTGTTATTGCTTATTTGATTTTTCATTTCTGTTAGTATTTGCTTTATATAGCTGGGGGCTCTGGAATTTGGTGCATATATATTTAAGATTGTTATCTCTT